>PVIU01019189.1:0-36988 GCA_004026605.1 Ondatra zibethicus | reverse complement strand
ACTGCTATAATACAAAAAACTTATTTCTTTTCAAATATTTCTTACATAAGCTCCAGGAAGCCGATTTGACCTACCTAAGCGGACCAGACTCGCCTGACATAAGTATCATTTAATTCTTTCCTTATTACATTGGGTATTGGGAACCCCAAACCCCTTCCCCCCCTCTTCTTCCAACTGGGGACTCTCCTTAACCCCTTCCAACCCTCTTCTTCCAACTGGTGACTCTATTAATCACTGAGACCTAAAATTTTCTTTTTCCTCCCAAACATAATTTTGTCTTTCCAGCATCTTGCGAGATCCAAACTAACAGCCAACTCAACTTCAGAGTCCAGCAAACACAGCCGTGACCAGCCACCCCAGGATGCAACCAAACACCCCAACTTCTCGGCGCCCACAAAGTCAGCTTGAAGCAGCCATGAGACCTTGCGGCGCCCCAAACCCCCCCAAATTTTTATAATAAACCAAACGGTGAAATGTTGGTATTCGGCTGCTCGTGAAGCCCACCCCTGGGTCAAAAAGGCAGCCTCTTGGGGGTGTGACCCATGCTCGGGCATGCGTGGCTAGCCTCACCCCTGTGCGCATGTGCGAAAGCCTGGGTCGCCCGCCATTTGCGTCACCAGTGTCTGACGCACCAACGCGAGCCGTCTGCGCATGAGCAGCGCGGCCTTTAAAAGTCAGAGGCGCCATTCCTGCGCTCTCTTTTCTCCTCCCCCTCTCCTCACGTTTCCTCGGGCCCGTGAGCACACCCCTCTAATAAATCTTCTTGCGTGGGTTCGTTCGTGTCTTGTGTCTTTCCACACGCGCCAAAAAGCACAACACTATGGATACATGGTCACCTGACTTGAGTATACTGAACCACATTTTGGAGACTTGGAAGCATCAGAATCTGTGAAATTGTAACTTTTCAAATCAGAGATCTACTGTTTACTCCTGGAAACCCTGAAAGAGAGTTGATGCACTTTTGATGCTAATAATCCTCTGTTGCAGACATGAATCCCTATTTATCTTGCATCACATAGAGGAATTTCCCCTCAATACCTAAATTAAAGATTGTATAACATATATTTGGGAGTGGAGGAAGACCTGGCAGAATAAATCTCTGAGTAAATGTGTACTTGGATATGGCCATTGCCTTGATGAGGATGACTAGGGTTCTGAAACAACAGTAAAATATGCAAACAAGTAAATAACCAAAACCAAACAACAAGATAAAACCTAAAACTGTGAGTAAAGAAGACTAAGGATCATCAAAAAATCTACAGAATGCTTAATGCTTAGCATTATTCTGCACCTGAAAAATTCCAGAATAGACTAGGTCAATTTCTAATGCTGTTCTGGGAAGAGTTTTGGCTGTTCCTAAGAGCCTGAGTGTGATTCTCAGAGTGCTCTCATGTCTGAGGATATCTTTATCTCAACAACAAGGTAACAATACACTGCACTTGGTCCAAAGTTCATTGGAAGAAATGTCAATGCTTTTGATGGAAAATGCAACTATGGAAGTTTAAAAATAAGACGACTGTCTAGCCTGCAGATAAATGATACTTCTCATGTGATATTTTCTACCTTTAACATTTTTTTTCTGGTTCCAACAGTTTGCCATGATAAAATACCCTGACAAAAAGCAACTTAGGAGAGAGATGGCTTCTTTTAGCTCCCAAGTTCAGGCAACAGTCTATTATAGGGAAATCAAGTGAAAAGGCTCATAAATGCATCACATTGTTAGAGCACATTCACAGCAAATACCAGAGAGAAATCAATGCATGCCTGCTGGTTGCCTGCTTGTTTTGCTCAGCTCAATTTCTCCACTCTTATCTAGTTTAGGATCCCCAATGGAAGAAACAGTATTGTCCACAATTGGCTGGTACATGTTAGGTCATTCAACTTAATTAGGACAATCTTCCAGTCATGCCCACAACTCAACAGAATGAAGACAATCTCTCACTCTAATTATTTTCAGATGATTTTAGGTCAATCAGACCAACCTAAACATCATATTCATCAATTAATTTACATTATTAAGCCAGAATATTAAAAAGGCAACTGGATAATTGTATTTAAAATAACTATAAAATATTTTATTTCAGGTTTTATTTTAGTTATGTATACTGTATTATTCACATAGTGATATTTATATTGGATAATACTAGTCTGTCCTCTATATCTTTGTCTCTTCAATTGCATACTCTTTTACTTGCATGAATTTCCATATTATAAAATGAATCTTTATGGGCTGAACTCATTTTCTATCTGTAATTTTCTGTTTGCTTTGGCTACTTTTTGTACAAAAATGCAAATTTTTATCCATTTCCCTGGTCTTTTCATCACATTGACAGTTTTTCAGTCACTACCCTAAGTTTCTAAACTTATTAAATGAATCACTGTAAGGGATAATTCTTCTTTATTGCATATTTTTGTCTTAAAATATCAATGTGACCCTCTTTTCTACAATTTAACAATGTTTTTATTTGAAATGGTTGTACATCACCTTTTTCTTTTTCTTTCTTTCATGAGGCCTTCCTAGATGCCTTCCTATGACTGCCCCCATATCCTTCCTACTCTCAAGTTGATAGCCTCTTTTCGTTTAATATTAAAGACATTCATGCAAACATACATGTATATATGTACATTCACTTGAAATATATAAATGCAATCTGCTGAGTCCATTTTGTTTTTTAGAATATATAGTTTTCAGGTTGATAGTTCTTTCTTTAAAAGGAAAAGACTTTAATACTAGTTTTGAATATCACAGTACTTTTCCCTGGATCCAGGTTTAAAGATGATTACTGGAAAATATCCATCCAGTATTTTCCAATAAATAATTTAGTATTTCTCCTGGACACTTATTTTGTCATTAGAATTATAAATTCTTATAGTCATGGAATGTTTCTTTACACTGTGTGAAGATGTGTCACTTGCTTCAAACCACAACATTATACAGTAAATGCCCAGGCATCTTTTCACAAGCAACTTAATTACAAAAGGATGTAATAAAGGCAAAACCAAAAGGCAAGACTTTTTGACATTATTGCTTTGTGAGTAAAGTAACTGTCCTTTTCTGTAGATGTTTAATGTAGCTAACTCTCTTTCTGTTACATATTTGAGGATTAATTCCCACAGTTCAGAACTGTTTAGTGAAAACAGTTTCACACTGGGCAGGCCTTGTTCCTATCTCCTAGGTAAGTACAGAGATCTACCTTCCTGCAATATTATTTATCAGCAGGTATTTGGTCAGAGTTTAGGGTTCAGGCAAAGAGCATCCCATCTAAGATATTCACAGATCTCCAAGGACATATAATTACTACTTGCCCAAGCTGCTGCTCTGGTTTTACCCCCACAACACCAATTATCAGAACGGTTGATAACAGAATAACTTGAAACTGATAATTTAGAGGCCTTGTTCTCTTCCCTTAGAACAGTAAGTCTAAGTCCACACCCGGAGAATATAGTGTCTGGTGTACATGTTATCTAATCAAGAGCTATGAGCTTCCTTTAGGTTGCCTATTTACCCTGCAGCCTCTGGGAATACTGGGAGAAAAGAAGTGGTACACTGATTTAAAACACAATCTGTGCCCTATTCTTAATTTTACTGAAAATAAACCTTTTAGTTCTTTTATCTATCATCTAATAATGTAGAGCACTAACCTCCCCCCTCTAAGTATCATTTAAGTCCTTTGTCAACTAACTTTCTCCATTAAGGAGTTCACCAGACATGTTTTAGCCACTCTTATGGATCTCGTGTGTGTGAAAACCCTTATCTCAGTTTCTATGGGGCAGAAGAATTTCTGCTCTACAACCTGCTATGCCTGGGGAAATGCTCATTTTAAGGATATATATGACTGGGAACATTTGTAATGGTTAGAACAAGGGACAGTGTAAAACAAAATAGATGAAAGAGCAAGAGAGAGCAAGGGAGAATTGATAGAACAGAGAAAGAAGAGAAGGTAGATGAATAAAGAAATATGGTTGGACGATTCCTGTTGTGAGGAGATGTCTTAACCCTAATTTCTTTACCCTCAGATTTTTATCACCCCCCCCAATTTAGCTATTCATGGTATCTTTAACTGAACACTGAAAGGGAGTCCTAAAGCCAAAAACTTTTAAGGCTCTTTAAAGTCAATGTGTTGAATTTGTAAAGAGCTGAATAGCCACTAGCTAGGCAGAGAGAAGTTATGCTAGATTTCTGGAAACAGAGATCTTTGATAAGAAGAAAGGAGAAGTTGCCAGAAAGAGAGAGAGAATCAGGATGGGGAGTACAGATAAAGATAACCAAGCCACATAAGAGAACATAAATTATAAAATATGGGTTAATTTAATGTTTAAGAACTAGTTAGGAACAAGCCTAACTTATAGGTTGAGCTTTTATAACTAATAATGATTCTCCCTCTCATATTTTGTGTGCTGACAACCCAAAGAAAAAATCCATTTTTGGTCATCCAGTTTTCATGTTGTGTGTTAGTGGGGCTGATGTTATTCAAATTTCATTGGAAGGAACCTACATATCTAGAATAGTATCAGTGAATTGATTTTCTCTTCAAATTTTGTTATAGTTTGCATCCTGGGTAAATTTTTCTGATCGTGAAAGCTTTCGTTTGATTTCACAGCTCAACAGAGTGCTAGAAGTGCCCATCACTCTTTCAGTGCTTATTGACTTCAGATATAAGAAAAGCAAAAACATTAGGAGCCTACAACTTAAATTTATATAGAAAGTTATATTATTTCTAATTTTGGCAGTACAGAAAATGATAATACAGTGAAGATTAGAAAGGCTTGCCTCGAGGAAAACCTTACAAAAATTGGATTAGCACATTAGATGGTTATACTACCAATGGAAAAGAATGGATTATATATACTTTTCATTATCACACATCCATGTAAATATAATTTAGCTCTTATTTATACATGAATGACAATGCATTGTTGTCTTCCCTTTGGGTTTTAACTGGGTGCTGATGCTGTGAGCCATATGTACATATTTATAAATAGCAAACATTAACTGACTTGCTTTGCAGAAAGTGTGTCATAATGTTAAGCATAATTTTTATTAGTTCAGGCTCATTATCCTAATGATTTCAGAGAAAACAGTATTCTCCATGAAAGAGGAAGACTACATGCTGTTAAAATCCAAAGTTTTAAGACCTGATATATTAGATGAGAAATATGACTTCATCACTTTACACAACAAAACGTAAGCATACACATACAAACACACACAATGTGCACACACACTCACACACAAAGACCAAATTTACTATCTCCTTTGTTGTATGTAGTAAATGAGTGGCTGTATTTCAGATACCAATGAAAATACTTGAATACAACTCTTACCTGAAGGCTGTATGTTTTAGATGTTGTCTGTATTTTGTTTTGAAAGAAAAATCGTGTAAATTAAACACATTAAGATAAAAAACATTTTGTCTGACATTGGTCACTGTCCTGTAATAGAAGCTCTTGTGAAGTAAAGGAGGGAACAAAGTCTTATGCCAACATGCCAACATGCACTTGATAGGAAGATACCACTTGAAAGTCTATGGGTGGGTATTAAGTTCTGAGGAAATGTATGCATATAATAAAACAAATAAAACAGAAAATGTTCAGTCCCCAGAAGCTGGCCTGAAGGTGAGACCTGAAGGCAGGATGCATGACAACTGCCACTACCCACTGGAATCTCTAATCTCTAAGAAACATTCTGCCATCCAAACTCACCAGCTCTATCATCTTCCCCTTGGCCAACTCCCCTACAAAATAAGCAGCCCATATAGACTCAAGCACCACCTAAACCAAGTAGAGGAAAAGGTGAGTGACTGGTCTTCCTGCTACACTGCCCCAATTTCTAGGCCCTAAGTCCCAAAGAATATTCTGTGCCCCCATTTCAATACTAGCTAAGCAGCTGGGTCTTGCCCCCAACTCTTTGGAGCTCTGCTACTCTAGTAGAGTCCTCAGCAGCTAGCCAGGAGGTGGCAGAACTCTAGGCAGGCTGCACCACCACAGCTGCCACCCACTGGACTCTGTTCCCGCAAGACCCACTCAGTTTCCCAACCCTGCCCAACTCTCATGTTCTCCAGGTCCAGCCCTACTCTTAAACATAAGCAGACCCTGCAAGAATAAGTATATCACACACCAGGTGGAACTACAGAATCCTTAGGCTCAAGTAAAGCCCACACCAGCCAGAAGAACTGGAGGATACTCAAGATTTTGACACCCAAATCCCAAAAACCTCAGCTGAGACAACCCTATTAGACCTGATGACCAGTCTATCATTACAACCCTTGGCCATTCAGGCCAAAAGACAATAAAGGAAACAGAAAATAAAGGGAAAAAAAGACCAATCCAACAAAGACATCACAAGAATTAACACTTGTAAGTATAATTATCCCTAACCCAAATGGGTAACTTCCAGTGTAAGACTAAAGTAAATAACATAATGAACAATTTGACACTACCAGAACACAGTGACCCTACAACAAGACCTGAACATCCCAATGCAGATGAGGCAGAAGAATATGACTTTAAAATTAACTTTTTAAAGATGATAGAGACCCTTAAACAGGAAATGAAAAATTCACAGTTCAAGACTGTTTTGGCTATGCTTGGATTTCAGTTTTTTCTTATGAAGATGAGTTTTGTTCTTTTAAGATCTGTTAAGAATTGTGTTTGAATTTTGATGGAGAGTGTGTTGAATCTGTAGATTTGTGTTTGGTAACATGGTTCTTTCTCACTGTGTTAATCCTATCAATCCATGGGTATGGGGGATCTTTCTATCTTCTGATATCTTCTTCAACTTCTTTCTTCAAAGACTTGAGGTTCTTGTCATATAGGTCTCTCACTTTCTTTGTAAGTTTTACCCAAGGTATTTTATAATATTTGAACTTATTTTAAATGGTTTCCTTGACTTCTTTCTCAGCCCTTTTATTGTTTGTATATAGGAGGACTACTGACTTTTTTGAGTTAAGATTGTATCCAGCCATGTAGCTAAAGATATTTATTAGCTGTAGGAGTTCCCTGGTAGAATTTTGGGGGTCGCTTATATATGCTAACATGTCATCTGAAAATAGATACTTTGATTTTTTCTTTTCTAATTTGTATCCTTTTATCTCCTTTTGTTGTCTTATTCCTCCAGCTAGAATATCAAATACTATAGTGAATAAATATAGAGAGAGTAGACAGCCTTGTTTTGCTCCTGATTTTAGTGCGATTACATTGAGTTTCTCTCCATTTAATTTGATGTTGTCTGTTGGCTTCCATTTGTTTTTGCTTTCCCCAACTCATCTGAAATTATCTATATACCCATCTTTATGTTCAAAAGAAAAACAAACAAATACAATAACAAGAAAATCAAACAGAACAAAATACTGCTGCATATGAAAACTCACAGAGACTGTTGCAATGTGCACAAGAACTGTCCGTATTGAAGCTAGCTGGTTTTTCAGTATTGAGAAGGGAATGTGGACATAGGAACCTACCACAACCAAGAAGATACTTGAAAAATGATAAATGTCACCAAATGGAAAATAAGTTTTCTCAAATATCAACTGAGTACATCAACCACCACACCCCAGGGCAGGCCACATATCAAAAATATGAACCAAATGCATTTGTCCCTTCCCCAAAAATAAACACCATGTTCACTATTGATTTTTTTGTTGTTGTTGGTAGTGGTAAGTTTGTGTGTTTATATGTCATGATGTTTTATCATCACAATAGACAATTAACTAATATATGTAGAAGGCACAACATTTTGCTTTCAAGAGCCTACCAAATAAAGAAATAGCTTATTTTATACAAGTTTAATTTCTTTATGTGTTCAGAAAGCCTCTT
Source organism: Ondatra zibethicus (assembly GCA_004026605.1). Taxonomy (NCBI): domain Eukaryota; kingdom Metazoa; phylum Chordata; class Mammalia; order Rodentia; family Cricetidae; genus Ondatra; species Ondatra zibethicus. The sequence continues at coordinate 29,173 of PVIU01019189.1, read as the reverse complement.
GCTAGAAGGAGCAAGTCTATTGTTGCTGAAGTATTCCATATGAAGTTAGAATCTAGATTCATGGTGATATCTCTGTGTAAGGCTAAGAAAAGTCATCTTAACCAGGGACATGTAGATTCCTCAAAAACTCAAACAACATAGAAAACACAATTATTAACTACTGGAGGGTAGTACCATTTACAAATATTAGTAAAAAGTGGGATGCCCTAATGATTGGTATACTTAACTATACATAGTTTCTAAAGTAAAATGCATAATTACTGAGAACTATACTTGTGTAGTCACTTGATGCCAATGTTAGATTTTTATATGGTCACAGAAAAATAAAGAATATGTGTTTTTTGTTGTGGCTGAATATGGTAACTCACACACATCTTTTACATATTGATACATAATAAATAACTGTGACAATATGTTCTTGAATGGAATTTATATTGCATGCAGAGTCTTCATATGTAATTATATTATCAAATTATATATTCTTGCAGACAGAAAATCAGCTTTGTTAATATTGCCTAAGATTACTTTGTTATTGTATATTTCAAAAAATATTGTTATTAAAACTTAATATTACCATTTCATAAAACAATAATTTATTTATTAAATAATTTATTAAAATATATTTTAATACACATGTTTTATAAACTGTAAATTCTGATCTGTTATCCTGTGTATGCTCACATGTTCCTTTGTATATTAGTGTGTCAAAAATAAAACACTCTATTTTTATTAAATCTCATGAATTTGCATCATTAAAGAAACTTCAGTATTTAGTTTTAATGCACTTAGTTAGAAAACAATTGTATTTTCATCATGTATGGAACAAGTTATTCATTACAATGTCCCCAAAATGTGAATTAAATATACTGTTTAGCTTCTTAAAAGAAGTAATAATTTTCAAGTTTAACATTTGGATAATTTAGTTCTTTCTCCTTAGAGTTCTTTATTTCTAGGTAAATTCTTCAAAAGTAGGTCATAGTTACTTTATTTTCAAATTTTATTTAATTTACAAACATTAACCATATGTATTTTTGAAATTAAAGGTAATGCTTCATTACATAATTGAGGGACTTTTAAGGTAAAATTGAAATATTTGAATTTACAACTTTTCCAACCTTCTCAAACACAACATGCTATCTGTAGACCTGCTAGAATTAATTATCTAATTACAGGGAATAAAATGTCATGCCTTTTCAAAGATCTAAAATGGTATTTCCTACAGTGGAGATTTTACCTGACCACCCAGTTTGCCCCCATTAAGTAAAGAAAATAATCATGCACTTGGGAACATAATTTTAACTTGAAAATGAGGGCAACACAAATGCACCATAATTTTCAGTCATTTTACATTCTAAATACTGGGTCTTGCCATTGTAATTTTTAATACTTATCCATAACCACTCATCTAACTAATTATCCTCTCAGATCTAAGCTCCAACTTTGTTGTTTTAATGGTTTCCTTGAAGCAATTTAAATGTATAGAGCAGATTGAGCAGTATAAATGTTGTCAAAAGAAGTAACTAGATATGTAGTATTCTGAAGGAAATTTTCAGCAGTTAAACTTGATGAGTTTTATATACAGATGCAATTAAATGAAAGTACACACATACAGACTTGCACACACATATGTATCTGAATTTATCACATAAATACAGAAATCCTTGGTACCATATATGTATATTTACAGATATAGATATCTATGTGCACACGTATAAATAATCTATGTCTACTTAATCCTGAGGAAAATTAATTTCCATATATTTATGTCATGTATTTAAAACGATTTTTTACATTTTGAATAATATTGTCTCCTAGTGCTTCTACTTTAATAGTGCACAAAAAAAATAGTCCTAACAGTTCTATCAAGGTCAACCTCTAGTCACACAGAATAACATGCTGCAGCTTTGGAAATCATTTTGCTAATTTTTATTATTTTTAATTAAAATATATTTACATCATTTCCTAAGTCTACTTTCTCACTCCAACGCCTCCAATGAAACCCAGCTTTCTCCCTCATAGACTCACCATCCCTCTTTCTTTAATTGTTAATGTTTCACAGACACATACACACAGGAAACACACAAATATATAAATACAACCATTTAGTGTTGCTTCTATATATCTGCTTTCAGGGTTGAATAATTGGTGCCTTATAACCAACTAGGGTACTCATCCCTGAAAAAAAATATTTCCAACTTATTATCAGATGCCTGTTCTTTATCTAGAGTTGGGCATCTGTGAGAATTCCTTTTCCTCCCTCCATGTGAGCAAGTTTATTGTTCTTAGCATTCTCCAAGTATTGATAAGGTAGCCATACCATTGTGGTATCAAGGAAAAGTTTTTCTATCAGTTCTGTGACAAACAATTCCACGTCAAAATTTCTGGTATGCTGTCTCTTAAAATCTTCCATCCCCCTATGGGGGATATTCTACAATGTTCTTTGAACCATTACATACATAAATACATACATAGTACATACATACATATATACAAACACACATATATATCACTATATATATTATGATTTGTACATATATAAAGTTAGCCATTCAAATGCAGTTTTAAGGATAATTTTCAGATATTTGTAACAATACAAATGATGTGCAATCAAGTTAAATATGTATTATGATTTTGAGTGATATTTTGAATATTTGTTTTTCTAAATTTTATCTCAATCTTTCTTCTGGATATAAGGATTATCATAAAGGTGGCTAAATATCAGAAAAAAACATTAAAAATCTTGTGAGTTTTTGTATTTCATAAGCATGTCTTTGATCAGAATAATAAATTTTAATAATCTCTGTTCGTTCTTTTTGAATTTCCTATGCACATATAATATATTGTTCAAATTCAGTTTCATCACCCCTTCAATTACTTTCCTATTTCCAAAGACATTTTTTTCTTCCATTTTTTTCTTAATGCACTGAATCCAATAAATTAATCAATATGATCATGGATGCTGGTGTATTTGCTATCACAGTGGTAGCCCCTCTGGAACACTAGTCCTGAAGAAACCTGAGTATTCCTCTCCAAGTAATTATCACTTAACCAGAAACACTCAGTTAGGAGAAGGACTTCATTATTCACAGAATCTCTGCAACTTCTCTAATCAGAACACCTTGCCATAACAACTTTAAGAAATATTAGAAACTAGAATTTAAAGAGCCTTGTACCAGAAACAATAACTTCTGTTAACTGTATTCAAAATCTGCATATATAGCCACTGTGCTTGATTGATGATTTGTGTGCTTGAATGAATACATATGTGTGCTTGAATGGATATGTGTGTGCTTGAAGGAAACAACAACCATGGCTTAGTGTTGAAAGAGTAGTAGAAACTGACATATTCAATATTAGTAGAAGATAATAACCACAGGGAATTGAGGTTAAACAGAATAATTTTAAAAATTCAGTTCATGATCTAATGTTTTTGAGAAAAACAGAACTGATAGAAAAGAAGAAACCTTGCTTGAAAACTATAAAGGGATATCTTAATAAACACAGGAAAGAAGATATTAAAAGATATAAACATTCAATTCTCTTGGTACTGTGACTGAGGTATTGATTCATGCCTTAACATTCAAATATCATCACAGATTACATTTTTGCATATATGTAGTGTGCACACCAGATGGCAACAATAAAAAATTTAACTAAAACTCTGCTTGTGTATCTATGGATTTTTTAACTTAAAATGGTAAACAGTTAACACAAAATTCCAATTACTAAAAAATAACTTCTCTAATGTCATCACAATTGATTACTCTTTAATATAATGATGGGTTCTTTAAAAGTTACAGAATATGGTAACAAGATAACAATATTCTCAAGGTTTCAGCAGGACAAATTCAGTTTAAACTTGTGTATCATGGTTTTCTGGAGGAACAGAATTCATAGAATAAGACAAATTCTAATTATTACCTTGGATTGGAGAATATGAACTTGGTTTTCTGTACATGGGAAAGGATAAGAATTTACCAGATAGTAAGCTCACCTGGATGGGTATGTCAGCAATATCAGTGTGACCCAAAAGACATGAATGATGCAGAACAACTTGTCTTTACCACATTGTAAGGGAAAAGGAAGACTTCATCAGTTTGCAATCCCAGCAGTAGTGTATGAGTGTTTCCTTCTCCCACATCCCTTCCAATATTTTTTGCTGTCAATTATTTTGTTTATCTTAAACATTCTGACTAGGGTAGGGTGAAATCTCAAAGTTGTTTTAACTTGCATTTCCCTGATTACTAAGGACATTTAGATATTTTCAGCCATTTTTATAATTTCTTTTGAAAACTGTGTTCAAATAAACAGCTTTCATCTTTAAAAAAAACTGGCAGCAGTTTTTTTGTGTAGGATTGAGGTTTTGTGGTCTTCCCTCCATATATAAGAATATGCCTTTTCATCTTTTTTTGTCTCATGTTGGTGAGACATTATGGACGTATCTTCCAACATTACTAAGAAACACAGTCTCATAAAACACTCCCTGCCATCGGACTCATACAATCCTTCTGGTTCATTTTCCTCTCGGAGATTTAGGTGTGGGAGCTTTTTGTAGATATATCCCCTGGGAGTGGACCCCAAAACTATGCACATTGATTTATTGATTGGATGTTGTTTACTGTAATAGTCTCAGTGTGTTTCAAAGATGTTTATTTCAGGTCTGCGAGGTCCATGGAGCCAGGCAAGTGGAGAAGAGGGTGCCTGAACTGGCCTTGTCCTGTAGTCAGATTGATGTCTATCTTGAATATCACCATAGCACCTTCATCCGGCTACAGATGGAGATAAAGACAGAGACCCACTTTGAAGTACTGGACTGAGATCCCAAGGTCCAGTTGTAGAGCAGAAGGAGGGAGAATATGACCATGAAATTCAGGACCACAAGGGGTTGATCCACTCTCTGAGACAGTGTGCCTGATCTAATGGGAGCTCACCAAAGCCAGCTGGACTGGTACTGAAGGAGCATGTGATCAAACCGGACTCTCTGAATGTGGCTGCCAGTGGGGACGGACTGAGAAGCCATTCATTGATAATGGCACTGGGACTTGTCTCTACTGCATGTACTGGTTTTTTGGGATCCTAGTCTATTTGGATGCACACCTTCCTAAGCCTGGATGGAGGGGGGAGGGCCTTGGACTTCCCACAGGGCAGGCTACACTGCCTTCTCTTAGGACTGGAGGGGGAAGGGAGAGGGGGAGTGAGGGAGTGGGAAGGAAATGGGAGGAGGGGAGGAAGTGGAAATTTTGATTCCTATTATTTATAAAGTAATAAAAAATTATCAGAGGAAAAAAAGATGTTTACTTCATTAGGGGTAAGGACTGTACTTATCTGTGGATTTAAGGATGAAAATTTAGAGTGTAATTATATATTATGCTTTTTATATAGTGATAGTTGTACATTATCCTTCAAGATTCATGACTTCACTAGCCCTGGGTAATTGGCTAAGTTTCTAAAATGAAACATTGTTTCCTATGAGAGGGTCTTCAGTCCAACTAGTGAACTTGTGGCTACTGCCAAGCTGCATGTGACACTACTGACCCCTTTGGTTTTTCTTGCCATGCTAGGCTATGTCATTATTCATAAGCATCATGAGTAGGTAAGACTATTTGTTTCTTCCCTCCCTCTGCTGGGAGTCTATTCATTGTCTTCCCTCCCTCCTCTGGGAGTCTATTCATTGTCTTCCCTCCCTCCTCTGGGAGTCTATTCATTGTCTTCCCTCCTCCTCTGGAAGTCTATTCATTGTCTTCTGATTCTATTAAAGCTTGTTCTGTGGAAGTAGGCATTCAGGTTAGTTTCAGATCTGGGGTCTTTGTCTGAAGAGTATGATATTTTCAGCAATAGAGAATGACTTCCCATTTCTGTGGGCAACCACAGGAAACAGCAATAGCCTATATGTTGGATGTTGGAAAACTCTATTAGACAGTGTTGATTGTTCCCTTATAAAATAGCTGTTATTAAGGAAATAATCCATCTTTTATTGATAAAAATCAATTAAGCTGGGTAAAAGGCTACAGAATGGTGGAGAATCTTTGATAGTTATATATCTGTTAGAGAATAAATATCAATACTTTAAAAATACTTTAAAATACATTAAGAAGATTGCAGTATTTTATATATTATGCACATTGTTATCTTTTTATTCATTCCAGTGACAGTTTATTCCTCCATTTTTATGTACCTAAGTCAAAGATATCTCATTTTATCTCATAGTGATTATTTTTTTCAACATTGCCTTAGTCAAATGTTCAACTACTTTAAAGAAACACCATGACAACATGAACTCTTATAAAAGAAAGCATTTAGCTGAGGGCTTGGTTACAGTTCAGCTACTCAGACCATTTTCTGAATGGCAGTAATCATGAAATCACACAAGTTTACATGGTGTTGGAGAAGTAGATGAGAGTTCTATATTCAGATCCACAGGCAGCAGAAAGAGAAAGAGACACTGGATATGGCTTGAAGATTTGAAACCTTAAATCCCACCCCCTCTTACTCACTTCCTCCAATAAGACAACAACTACTTCAATAAGACTACACATCCTAATCTCTACCAAGTAGCACTATTCACAAATGATCAAACATTCAAATATATGAGCTTATAGGTACCATTACTATTAAAACTAGTACAACAATTATGAAAAAGAAATGATTTTATTTTTATGTATTTTATCACATAGCATTACATAGAAATGTCTATGCATTGCTTTTGAAGCAAGATATACCTAAAAGTGCTATGTATGTCCTGAAAGTGGCTATGACAAATTAGTCCTTTGAGTAAGAACCAGCTACTCCTAATGCCAACACTGGAGAAAACATCTAGAGAGAGTTCATGACAAAATAGTCATCGCTTATAAACCTAATAGTATAAATATACTATTTTTCTAATTAAATGTTTAATACCCAATGCTAATTCCAGGTTTGTTTCTTTTAACTAATCACTCTCAACCCTGAAATTTTCTTGAACACAGTGAGTTTGTAAATGTATTCATTACATCTGCTCATCTTGCTTTGTTTATATTTATGTTCAATCTTTGATGAAATAAAAATAAAGAGATAAAGGATCTGTATATTATATGTCAGGGTTAAAGGTAAATGTATACTATGTGTGTATGAATACTTTTTAGATGACAAATAATTTTCATAAAAATTATATTATTATCTCTTGATAAAATAAGGTCCAAAAGTAAATATTTAGATTAATCTTATGTCTTTTTTATTAGAAAATATGTATTGAATATGGAATAATGTTGCCAGAATGTATTGAAAATGGCAAAAGAAACAGTAGAAGGGGTCCGTTTTGTAATGACTTAAGAAACAGTCATGTGATCACCAATATCAATATATCAGAAGGTATTTTGAAAGAAAAAAAGAAGAAACAAAGAAATAACGAAGTATTTTCATTTACATTATCAGGAGTGTCATGAAAAATACATAAAATCTAGCCTTGAAATAAGATGTTTTTGTTTTGTTTTTTGAGACAGGATTTCTCTGTGGCTTTGGTGTCCTGGAACTAGCTCTTGTAGGCTGGTCTCGAACTCACAGAGATCTGCCTGCCTCTGCCTCCCGAGTGCTAGGATTAAAGGCATGCGCCACCACCGCCCTACTCGACATAAGATATTCTTTAATGAAAATATATTACAACTTTTTCTACTTTGCAAACAAAACACTCCAAATTTCTAAAAATTGGTTATTTGTAAAACTATTATTAAACAAAGTATTTTTAAATGAATATGTCAACATAAACTTTACCCCATTGTTCAATTCAATGGCTAGATTTATATTTATTTATATTTGTATATAATATATAGTTTGGAAACCTATATAATAAAATGTTGGCTTTGAAAAATAGTATAACTTGTATATACTCATCCAGTTTCTTTCATATATGACCATGAAATATTAACTGTTTTATCATTTTTAACAGTAAGACTAAGGTTAAGAAAAACGAATGAGGGCTTGGTGAGAGAGGGATCAGATACCTTTGAGAAACAGACACTTTAAGAACTGGAGGAGGCTTTGAGTGAATGAAGGCTGCAAGAAAGCTGTCAGTGATGGACTGGAAACTATTAGACAATGAAACGCCAGGCTGCCCAGGAAAGACAACAGTGAGACTTTAAGTAACATCCTTCCTACGAATCAGTGAAATTCTTGATACAATGCACTGCTTCTCCTGTGCAATGTCTGACCAGGAATACTCTGATTAACATTGTTATTCGACTGAGAGTGACTTCAGAGAAACCATCAATGACCATAACTCAAACTCATGTATTGAAAGACAGTATATTAGAGTGTTAAACAAACAGAACCATAAGATTGTTCCTCAGTCCATCAGTGATGTAGGAGGGTCTTCTGTTTGTGTATTGCCCTCATTGGTTAAATAAAGAAAACTGCCTTGGCCTTTTGGTAGGACAGCCCTTAGGTGGGCGGAGTAGATAGAATGGAATGCTGTGAGAGAGAAGGCAGTGGAGCACACGCCATGCTTCTCCAGCACAAGATGGACACTGGTTAGACGCATGCCGGTAAGCCACAACTCAAGTGGCAATACACATTAATGGAGATGGGCTAAAATAATATGTGAGAGTTAGCCAATAAGGGGCTGGAGATAATGGGCCAGGCAGTATTTAAATGAATACAGTTTCCGTGTAATTATTTCGGGTACACACCGGGAGCCGGATGGCACAAGGGGCCCTGCGCCGGGAACGCAGCCCGAGCCCCTCGTTGCAACACATCAGCAAATAAATTTTAGGTTTTTTTTCTTCAGTTCTGATTAGAATAAAAACCTCTAGAGACCTGGGGTAAGGTTGATAGTATCTTGGTGTGTTTCCTTGTCTTTAATTTATTATTTTTTCATATTTTAAATTGTTTTGGGAATTTCATAAAAAGTAATTTGATCATAGTCACCTCCTCAAACAACTCCTCCAAAATTATCATCAATTCCCTACGTAGCCAACATTTTGCTCTCTTTTCTATTTCATTACACTCATTTAGTCCATATACTCTTGTCTATGTGGCCTTCCACTGGAACATGTTGAGCCTACCAGAAGACACATCCTTAGAGATCTAATTCTTCTTCTTCCAGAGACTATCAATTGCTAATAGCTCTTTGGTTAGGTGTAGGACTTTATGCTTGATTCCTTTTATATTCTGGGACTTTGTTTTGCTTGAACAGTCAGTAACTTGAGTATGCTGTCACAGCATTTGTCTCTGCACTGCTGTTTCCAGAAAACACGTAGCCATCCACTACATGTAGCTCATCCAGTCTTTAGGTTCTTCTTTCTTGAGAATCATTGCACCTTAAGATAAGGGAATATAATTGAGACATCCCATTTAAGGTGCTCACAACAAAGTCCTTTACCCTCTGTACATTGACTTTTGGGAGTATTGTGTTAATTACCACCTACTGATGAAAGAAAGTTTGAGGGGTGTACTAATATATGGTTATTACAGTTATTCATGAGAAATAACTTTAAGGCTATGGTCATTTAGCAGAGTGATATTAGTAGGTTCTTCATCAATGCCTGTGACTTTCTAGCCAAAGAAATGTGGTACCAATAATCATGGGAGATATTGTTGCATACTATGGAGAAAGTTTTAAATATAATTAGAAACTGGTTGGATACTCTAATGCCATTCATGCCCTTATTGCACCAGTAGTTATGTCTTACAGTCTGTGACTATTTTGGCTCTAAATTGTTAATAATTTTATAAGAATAATGATATCATGTCTATTAAATTGTCAAGAATAGCACTTTCAAGCATTATGAAAGCAATGGTCAATGATTCCACATAGACATACAAACATCACAGGCTATTGCCCATGCTCTTGGATAACTTCCACAACTTGACTTTGATACTAGTAGACAGCAAGCACTTCACCACTAGCCAATAGTGAAATCAAGCTGTAATTTATCTGCACACTTTACTGTTGCTTTTAAATTAACATTTAGTATGGATAGAAAATAAATTTAGCTATAATCCCATCATGTCATAGAATTGAAGATTTTGTGGATTTTAAAAGGAATGTCAAAGTATAAATATTTTAAAAACATATTTTTCATTGCTTCTGTATCTGAGTGAAAAATCAACATTGGACATTTGCCTCACAAGTAATAGCTTGAAGAAAGCTCATCAATTACAATCTAGCTATAATCTAAAATCATTTCTAAACCACTTACATTGCAATATATTTCCTGAAAGTGTCAATGTTCAAAACTCATGTGAGATGTGTAATTCACAGACGCTGTATTCACAAGTGTCTTTCTTGGTGCAACAACTTTGAAAATCATCTTTTTATATTACTTAGTTGTGAATAAGAGTGAAATCATGCACTTTCAAGACAGTGGAAGGAACAGAAAAAACATATATATACAGAGAGAGAGAGAGAGAGAGAGAGAGAGAGAGAGAGAGAGAGAGAAGGGTGTAACTTCAGTACAGAAAAACAAAAAAAAATCCTGTTTGTAATACATTATCTATCAAATGTGGACAATATTTCAATGTGTGTATATGTGCATTTAAATTATAGCACAAATGGAAGTCAGCAAACAAAATGGGAACTTTAGGAGGGCATGTTAAGGGATGATGGATAGTGGGTTATAGGTAAAATGAAAGAAAAATGGTAGAATATTGTGAGTAGACAGTTTTAAACAGGTAGTGGTATGGAATAGTGAAAACCATGTGATGGGGAAGATAGCTACTTAAAAGAAAGGTTATGTTTAAAACAACAAGCACATGGACACAAACACACACACGAAATCCAAGCTGTACTTTGTTACCTTCTCTAATTGTCATCAGAGAGGCTTCATCTGGCAGCAGATTTGAGCAGTTGCAGATTCTGATATTTTGTTGAGAAAGAGTCTAAATTAGATGTCGCCATTGGGTTCCTCCCTTTGGAGTTTAGGAAACCCATTGAAGGGTGGAAGATTGTAGGAGTCATAGGGGATGAATGACACCTGGAGAACATGGCCTATGTTCTAAACTATGCAGGTCTCACATAGGCTCACATGAGCTCAGATGGGCTCACATGGGTTCACATGTGCTTATATTGGCTCATAGAGAATGAAGCAAGAAGCACGGCCTGAATTGGTCTGCACTAGGTCCTCTGTGTATAAGTAATGGATATTATCTTGGTCGTTTTGTGGGACTTTCAGCAAGGAAACAGGTGTGTCTCTGACTCTTTTGCCTGCTTTTAAACTTCCTTCTATTGGTTGCTTTTCCTAGCTTGAATATGAGGGCTTTTTCCTTGTTTTCTTGTGTCTTGTTTTGATGGTATCTCTTGGAGGCCTGTTCTTTTCTGAAGGGAAGTAGAGGGGGAATGGATTTAGAAGAGATAGAAAGTGTGGATGGCAGGAGCTAGGAGGACTCAAGGGAGGGAAAATTTGGTCAGGATGTATTATATAAGAGAAGAAACTATTTTACAGAAAAATGAAGAAAGAAAAAAATGAAAGAAAGGAAGGAAGGAAGGAAGAAACATGGAATCCTACAGTCATGCAAGTCAGTTAAAATAATAACTGGAGAAGTAGCAAACATTTTAAATGAAAGAAGAGGAGGGATTATTTGTGGTTAAAGCACTAAGCATGAATATGGAGAAAAATTGGTGGTGGATGGGTTAACCAACACCAAAGGTTTTCAAAAACCCTATGGAAACCCACTATTTAGCAATCTAATTTCAAATTTCAGCTGTATAAAATTGTTGACTGAGGTTTCTGTCCTGCCCGGTTGCATTTCCTGTTTACTTAGGTAATATTATATCCTTTTGGAGTCTTTGATGGAGTTGAAGAATTTATAGTTATAGTTTTCCTTAGTTATGATGAAAGATAAAGTAGATATAAATCTTGTAACTGTAAATCTTGCTTGATAACTGTTTTGTTATATGTAATTTTACTATGTTAAAGCCTTCGTTTTTGTTTAAACAGAAAAGGGGAAATGTTGTAGGAGTTCCTTCTGTTTGTGTGTTGCTTTTATTGGTTAATGAATAAAGAAATGGCCTTGACTCAGTTGATAGGGTGGAACATAGGAAGATGGAGAAGACAGAACTGAATGCTGGGAGGAAGAAGGGCAGAGTTAGAGACGCCATGGATACACGGCTGGAGGTAGATGTGCTGAAACTTTTCTGGTAGCTCATGACCTTGTGGTGATATACAGATTGATAGAAATGGGTTAAACTAATATGTAAGAGTTAGCCAATAAGAAGTTAGAGCTAATGGCCAAGCGGTGTTTTAATTAATACAGTTTCTATGTTGTTATTTTGGGTGTAAGCTAGCTGGGTGGCCAGAACAAACAAAGGGACCCTCTCCTTGTAACATAAAATAATAAAAAGAATCAAATGGAATTACTCTGTTTTGGGTGACAATGTTTCTCATACAATTTGTAGATTTTTTAAATCTCAATACAAGGCATGGGATATTTTTAATGAGTTACTGGTCTAGAATTCCCCAGAGGTTTCCATAAAGCAGAAGGTCTTGCCATTACCCTTCATAGACTACCATGACTGCATGGTTAGACTTTAATTGTTGAAAATATAACATACTTTAGCTGCAGGTTATAGATAAGTTAGTATTAAAACAACTAGGAAATATCTTCTCTTTTTGCTAACTTTCAAACTTCCTGAAGGTACTATGTAGTCTCCTATAAGATAAAATACATAAAGAGTTTAAATTCTACTAAATATACAATAGTGCAGTACTGACTGCCAGACTAGATATGCGCTCACTGACAACATAGTGGTTTGACTACTATTTTGATGACTAACTATTTTCTGATTGGGCTTCTGTCCTATTCCAAATGGTGGAATTTAGTGAATGGATCTGTAATCCTTAACAAAAGATCATGGCTGTGGTATTCATAGGTCCAAGAGTAGAATGTGTTATTAACCTTTTGCTAAAAGACATGCTGCCAAATCATCTTCAAATTCTTAAGTTTATACCAATATATATGAGCTTCTATCAGCCTCAGCCAAAAAAAAAAATTCTCATTGAAATGGTGAACAGTCAATGTAGAAATGCATAGCTAAGCATTCCAGCTATAAAAATAAGACAATGAGTTCCCTGTCTTAAATAATAATCCTATATTACTGTAACTCACCTCCAAACCAAGGACTATGGAACATTTAAGAACAGAAGACTAAAGCAAAAAGCCTGCAAAGGCCATAGTATGGAAAGTTAAACAAGTATTTTTTTTTTCTGGAATTGACATGGTGTTTCCTCTCATTAATACAAAGCAAGTGTTGTTTTCGGCCAAAGACCAATTCAAGAAAAATTCCAGCATGTTTGTGTAGATAAAGTCCAGCTTTCATTCCTTACTAAAATTATATTCGGAGATGGTAGAGTCTAAGGAAGGAAGAATCCTTCTATTTTTAGGCAATATAGTTTGTGCATAATAGGAGAATCTCATTATTGGTGTCATTTGGATCTAGATATCTACCTTGAAGGAGACAAAACCATAATCATATAGTAGGTAGTCATAGTTTATAGCCACTATATTATTAATTGTTTTTTCAAATTTCTTGAAGATTTGAAGTTCCTATGACCAATCACTGAAAAATTCTGCCATATTTGTGGGACATTATGTATTGACCTATAATAACTTCATATAAATAAAATTGTCCAAAATCACTGCTCCCATCAGTAATGAATAAGGTAGACAAATAAGAAAATATTTCTCCCATTATTTCCACAATGATACCTTTTCAGATTTTACTTCCTAGCTGATATACAATGTATAAGTAGTTCAGAAAAAGACATTAAAATTAAAATTATTACTCTTAAAACTGACACTCAGTTCATAAAACAGAGGTGAGTGTTGAATGACTAAAGCTGTTGTATTTTAGGGTAATGTTTTTTAGCACTGTCATCAAATGATGAAGAATTCCATAAATATAAATAAAAATTCATTGAAAATTTAGTTGATTAGCTCATTTAGCATGAGTAGTTTGTAGCACTGTGAGGTTTACAAAGTGTCTCTACTCAAAAGAACAGTTGACAGGGTGGTTGACCTTAGTACAACCAAGAGCTCAAAGAAAGGAGTTTGGTAATGAATTGATAATTTAAATGTCCATTGGTCAGAAAGTTATGAATTCTCCTAAGAAGTGTGCTTCATTAGCTCTGGAAACAAAAAACAAAACAAAACAAACAAAAAAAAAACAAGAAAACCCCAAAAACTTCTTTAAACTGATGCTAAAAGTTCTTAGTAGAGGAAAAGTTATCTAATATTTAGGAAAAATTACAATATTTTTATAATAATCCCCAAAGCACAATAATCAAGCTTGCAAAATCCCTAATAACTACTACCCACAAGAAATCAATATGAAAAAAATGTGAATGTAAACTAAGACTACGAAATCAACCAGTAGAATGAAAGCATAAATTATCAATAAGCAACAAGAATTCCTTAAAATATTAATTACATTTTTCATATGCTCACACTCATGCACACAACATCATAGACATACTCACATTTACTCACACATATATACATATTTACTAAATATATAACTAGAACAAATATAATTAGAAACAAAATTTATACAAAAATAGAATAGAGTGTCTAGATATATTAAAAACTGACTCCTAAATTTTAAGAGCAGTTTAGAATATTTTGAACCATGAGTCTATGGAAGAGCAGCCAGTGTTTATATATGTATATAAACATATATAAATTTATGCACAGTGCCAACATTGCATAAAAGAGATATAATAAATATTGATGCATTACTTGCTATAAACATTGTAATTTAGTGAAAAGTTTCTGTGTAACAACCTACACATGCACCTGTGTGTGTATGTATGTATGTGTGTGTATATATATATATATATATATATATATATATATATATATATATATCTGTTGCTTGTGTGTGTGTGTGTTTGTGATTTATATGTACATGTAACAAATGGGAAAGAGGCAATGACTTTGAGAAAGATTGGAAATGTATATGGAGGGAGTCAGAATATAGGAAGGGAGATATGGACATGGTTTAAACACAGTTCTCACGTACGAAATTCTGAAAAACATACAGAATTTAATTCAAGAAAATGCTGACAACAGATACAGGTAAAATCAAATGGAGGAAACGGTGCTCTAACTATAGAGACAGAATGAATGTCTTTTCTGTGTAAATTTGAAGTAATGACAAAGAGCTAAAGCATGAGTAAGTACAGACGTGAGGCTCACGATGTAACTCAGTAATGGAGAAATCATGTTTCATAACAAAAACTGTTTTCCGTTGATATATCATTGTTATTTATATTTTAAAAAAGTGCTACAGGAAGGTACATATGCTAATAATATCTCTATTATTCATATATCTTTCTGTATTTCAGTATAATTATGTAATACATATAATTGCAAAATATCATTCATAGCAGCAGTCCCCAAACAATTTGAGAATAAATACATTTTGATGAATGAATGAAATTATCAACATTTCTACACTCAGTTATGAGACAATAAAATTATATGTAAAATACAATAATATCAACTATACAACTAAATTAACCAAAAAGCAATATTTGTCTTACCTGAAGTTCTAATGGCACATATTTTCCTATTCTTCTTGTTTTTATCTTTTCCACAAAATTATAAAACACATTGGCACTTCCTCTGAATTAAAGAATCCTTCCCATGGAATCCAGGAATTTAAAAAAATCCAGAGTTTAAATCTGGATGCATAATTGTCATGTAAGTTTCTTTTGCAATGATGTGTCTATGGAATATCACATTTAGTAGAAAATTATCTTTAACCTTTAACACATAAGTTAGAATGTCATTGCTAACGAACTAATATTAACATAGAAATAACAGTTTATATATAATAAAATATTCTTAGAATTACTTTATGTTTAAATAATATAGAGTCACTTTGCAAAGTAATACTCAACAAATTTTTCTTTCAATTAGTTTATAAATGAAAGAAATTGTGGTAACTTTTGCTCCATATGTCTTATTGAGAAAGATTTATATTTTATCCCAAAGGTATAAAATGAATGTCAAGTCTTAACAACATGACTGTTATGCTGCACACTTCCTTTGGAATACATTTTCTCACAACAAAAGAAACCAAACTAAGGCCTTTGGTATGTATGCCAATGCAGTGTATGTAAGCAACACCTCCATTACATGTATTCCCCCATATCATTTCAGAAATATTCTAAAATAATCCTTCAAATATGCTTTATGAACTTCAAACCTTCTGCAGAGATAATTTAAAAAAAACTGAATTGTTTCTTTACTCACTTTATAATATAATATACTATAATATTTTCTTGGTTGACCTTCCCAACAATTTGAAAAAGTAGAGATCCAACAAGTTGTGAAAAGTTTTTGATATTTGTTTGTCTACTGACAAAAGCATCTAGTTAATCTCATCTTCACAGAAGTGTATCTGAATTAGGAATCAAAGGAAAGAACTAAATGCCCAAGTATATTTCATTTAAAATATTTGTTTACGAATTTACATTTCTGTCACCTGTGAATTCTTACACACAAAAAAATCTACCTTTGTCAAAGAGCATGAACACAATGAAACAAATTAGTCATATTTTCTTTTCAACTGAAAAGGAGTTTTGAAGGACAAGAAAATTTAATATCTAAAACTTACCTGGGACAAAAATAGAAAAAAACTTTATTATATCATGATGAAATGATCTTATTATTATGCAAAGAAATTTACCATGTTTGTAGTTTTGAACAACAAAATTTCTAAAAACATGAGATTAGATCAATAATTTCTTTTATAATATAACAATGGTGCATCAAATACAAATTATATGAATTATAAAATCTTCAAATAAATATTGTATAGTAATTATAACACTGTTCAGATTTGTTCTTCAAGTAAACTATCATCATTCTTAAGAAAAATATTTGAAAGAATGAATTAAAATTAAGTACACTTTGCAAAATATAAAAGTATATACTACCACCTAGTGGTTGTGCTGTTTGCTCAAGGGTGGTATTTTCCCATTCAAATCCACAAAACTAAATATTGAGGAACTCTGAATGCAAAACAGTTTACAGTTAAACATGTTCAGTAAGTACATGAATTTGTAAATATTTACAAAATATTCTTAACCATCTCATATTTTATAAGCTTCAATACTTTTTTTATCAAGAATAGAAGTAGGAAAAGATAAATAAGACTATACAAAAATATTATTTCAATAATACTCTCTTACACCCAAAATTCAAAGTCAAACAATTTCCTGACAATCAAGAAGAATAAAGACTCAAAATGTATAGATAGCATTTCCTATCAGCTAGAAGTAATATATTAATATTTTCATGTTGTATCATAAATGGAAGGAATTGCTTGTAATCATAATTCATATTAAACTAACTATTCAAACTTCAGTAAATCTCCAAACGGATAAAGTTTGAAAACTTTCAGGAGTACATGTGTTATCCCAAAGGCAAGCAAGCAGAAAAATTTTTTTGAAAAACAACTTATATGATTGTTTTTGTAGTTATTACACCAACTAAACACGAGATAGGGTCATCTGGGAAGAAGGAATCTTAATCAAGAAAATGTGTCCTTTATATTAGACTTCCAGGAGGGCCAGGTCGCTGTGAGGGCTGCCACTCCTGGACTGATGGTCCCTAGTTCTGTAACAAAACAAACTGATCAAGTTATTAGCAAGATTATTTCAGTTCCTGCCTCTGTATTCAAGCTCGAGCTCCTGCATTAACTTCTCTCCACTCTGGACCGTGATGGGAACATGGTAAGTAGGAATAAACCCTTTCCTCCCCAAGCTGCTTTTGGCCATGGTGTTTTATACAACAAAAGAAACTCCAACTAACACAGAAATAATTCATTTATATTTTCTTTTGTGCTCTCTTCTAATTTTATGAGTATTATTGTGTGATTACACATACTCACTTTGCTAATGTTATATGGTATTGGGCATGTATTTAAATATTTTTTGCCATAACATACTTTCAAAATTAATAAATTGCAGATTTTTGTACTGTTTTGGAATAATTTTGAATTTATTAAAAATAAGTCAATTAATACTGTGCAATTCATTGCTTTAAATTACTAAATATTTTGTCATTTAGAAAGCATTATTATACCATGTCACAAAAAAAAACCAAAAATAAAAATAATTGCACTCAAATTTTTTTATTAAATTTTAATTTCATAATAGATCACAAAATTTATATGTTCTCTGTAAGGGAGAATTTTATTCTTTTTTGAAAGGATAACATCCAGTTAAGCCAGTAAGAAGTGCAGAAATCTTTTATTCTTTATAGATAAATGTAACTTTTACTCTGTACCAAGTCTTAGTATAAGAAAAGATGACATCAAACACAAATTTATTAATTCATTAATTAATTCACCACATACATGATGAATGATTCTAAGGGCCATCCAAAATGCTAGTAGCCATGGGTGCCAGAATGAAAATTTGGACTAAACTGTCAGTTTGTATTCTTCTCCAATTACTTTTATTGAGACCTAGAACCACATGTAAAAGAAATGTAAGATTAAAAGTAAAGTGCCACAAGCTGGCAGGATGAAAAAAAACATGAAATATCCAAAGTACAAATAGTATTATAGCCACGAGGAAACAGGCAAATAGAATAGAACAGAGGACAAGCTATGAAGGACCTCATAGGCCAGACATAACATTTAAATTTTTTATGTGTATTGTTCCCTGAATTTCTGCTATCCTAGTGAAATTATTTATCATAAAGAAACACGGCCCACTAAAGTAAGGAAGGAGATAAATTGGATTCACAGTCATTGATGATGCTGAAGGTGTCTGTGCGAAGCACCAGAAGTAGAGGTGTGACAGTTGTCAGAAGGAGCAGGTGTCTCCACCTAGACTATAATAGCATAATATAAAGGTCTTTTGTTCTTTACAATGGCTGTCTGATTAGTGTTACAAAGATGCATACAAAATGGAAGCATCATCTGCGACAATTTCAAAGCATCATTTTACAGAATATTTCTTACTTTAAAAAGGTGTAAATGAACCTTTCCCAGAGAGAGAGGTGAGAGTTACCACCTTATTCAACTTATGAAACTTATTATCACCAACAGTGAGACAATCACACATTATGTACTGCCTGACAGAGTACATAATAATTGTTTATGGGGTGATTGTAACTCTGTCAAAAATCAATGTATTCCCTACAGCAATGCAGTGGCTAAAATAGTCTGGAGGTATAAACTGCCCAATGACAAGAAAGGTGTGTGTGGAAACAGAAATTTATTATGATATCTAGTAAGTCAATGATAAATATATACATGATTTTTTATTTGTGTGTGTTTTGGGGTGTGTGCTCATATATACTGTGGCACATGTACTGAGGCAGGACAACATTTTAGTCTGTCATATCATTCTACATTTTACAAGGATTCTGAGCATCAAAATCAGGTAGCAATATTTGAGCAGTGAGTGTTTATTTATCTTTTGGCTGTCTCTCAATAGATGATTTTTAATGAATGCTAAGTTACTGTAGCATATCATTGAAATTATATGAGAAACATAAATATGGAGAACTTGGTCATTTTTAGGCAATTTCTGATGAGTTACATAGTATTTTGTGACACTCATTCTAGGGAGACATGACAGCTAGATCAATGAGTCAAAGTATGGATACCATCAAAATCAACTTCAGTTTTACCAGGGCCACTTGTAGGAGTAGTAGTGAGGAATTTCTTACAAGAGCAGAAATGACTCAGGTGCCCTGCATCACCAATCATGTGTAGCAGCTCAAGAAACATAAAATCTAAAAGCAGATCAATAACTTTGAGAGTGTCCTTTCTATGTAGCTAAGTTGGTTTAAACTTCTTAAAGGAAGCTAGGCTGTTCCTTGCTTCTTTCAGGCTGTTTGGTTGACCTGCTTCTTCCAGGAAGCTCACTGGTATGAGAGTTTCTTTCACTAGTTTTTACTACTATGTATGCTTGTGAAGGGCACTAGTGATTCTGCTCAATTTGGATGACTTCATGAAGCAAGCTGAGTTTTCTACGCCCTGAGTTTAATGAGTTGCCCTTTAGTATTGATCATTTCACCTTCCCTTAGGATGTCTTGTAATTTTATCTAGCTATAAACATCTCATGTCTTCAAAGCCTACTCAGCCCCAATGCATGGCTGGTCAGGAAACCCTTTGTTTTAACTATGAACAGTCTGTCTTAAAATAACCTGTTTCTCACCTTCCCTCTAACAACCTAAGTCTTACAAAGCTTCATTACAAAATGGGATATTTTAATCTAAAAAATTGCTATATAACGTTTGGATGATATGTACCACTATGTATATAATTGCTACAAAAAATAACCCAACAAAAATATGGGACCTCTTATTTTACAAATATGAAACACTTACCTGCTTATCAAACAAACTTGACCTGAGAACTATGAGCTTTTTTATCTGATTATTGTACACCACAGTATGACACATTATTAATGTCTAAAAGTTAA
Organism: Ondatra zibethicus; assembly: GCA_004026605.1. Lineage (NCBI taxonomy): Eukaryota > Metazoa > Chordata > Mammalia > Rodentia > Cricetidae > Ondatra > Ondatra zibethicus. The sequence goes on along the minus strand of PVIU01019189.1, from coordinate 8,753 downwards.
TCAACAGGAAGAACATAAGCCAAACCAGGTGGTGGTGTTGCATACCTTTAATACCAGCACTTGGGAGGCAGAGGCAGGTGTATCTCTGTGAGTTCAAGACCAGGCTTTTCTACAGAGTGAGTTCAGGGACAGTTAGGACTGTTACATAATGAAACCCTGTCTCAAAAAAAAAAAAGAAAGAAAGAAATGAAGGAAGGAAGGAAGGAAGGAAGGAAAAGAAAAAAAGAAGGAGAAGAAGAAGAAGAAAAAGGAAAGAAAATACCTGTTGAATAGTTGTTTCACAAAAAAAGATACTGAAGTTAAATAGCGCTTCTTTTATTTTTCATTGGTAGATTCCAAGATGGGAAAAGGAAAGATCAGTATTGTTAATAATAAGAAATATAAATTAAGTAAATCAGGAACAGAACAGACAAAAATATCCATTATAACATAAATCCTCTAGAAAAGCTGGGCGGTGGTGGTGCACACCTTTAATCCCAGCACTCAGGAGGCAGAGGCAGGTAGATCTTTGTGAGTTTGAGGCCAGCCTGGCGTACAAGACCTAGTTCCAAGACAGGCTCCAAAGCTGCAGAGAAACCAAGTCTTGAAAACCAAAAAAAAAAAAAAAAAAAATCCTCTAGAAAAACAGACAATACTTACTGTGAGCCAACCCTCCTAGACCCACAGCCTTCTAGTCATGTACATGTATGTTTTGAACACTAGAAATGTATCTCAGAATCTTAACAAATTTCAGATATATACTGTACTACTGAAGTAAAACTACAACACTATACACACATTTAGAGTAATAATTTTGACAAATATATTTCCAGATCCAAGTTCATTTCTGTAGACAAAACTCATGGGTTTCAATCCAAGTGGTGTATAAACTGAATCTCATGGAAACCAGACTCCAAATGAAGACAAACATATTTGAACAATTCTAAGGAAGGTAGTAATTAAAGGATACTTAATATTTAGTAATTAGTCTCAAAATATTTCTGTAAGTTTACTAGTTGCAGGAAAGAGATTTAAGAGGACTGTGTACATTAGTCCCATGTGGAAAGCTTCCGTTGCATAAATCTGCATTAATAGAAAAAAACTATGTTTTTGCATTCTGGGGTAAGACAGGGTCCATGCCATATCCCAAAAGGCCAGAGTGGAATCAGCTTCCAGTCATCTGTAGTAAGGAGGGTGCTTGTTTGTTTTCTGGCTGCCCAGTATCTCAGACCTGAAAAACACTGCTTAGCCTATTATTAGCTATAGCTTCTTATTGGCTAACTCTTTGTTTTAATTCATTTAGTGTAAATTGGGGTTTTGCTTGTATGTATGTCTGTGTGAAGGTGTCATATTCCCTGAAACTGGAGTTACAGGCAGTTATGAGCTGCCATTTCAGTGCTGGGAGTTGAACCTGGGTCCTTTGAAAGAGCAGCCAGTGCTCTTAAACTCTGGGCCATCTCTCCAGCCTTGACTCTTAAATATTAACTTAACCCAATTCTATTAATCTGTGTATTGCCATGAGGCTGTGGCTTGTGGGGTAGAAGGAGACAGAGGGAGAAAAGTAGGAGAGCCATTCTATTTCAATTAAAAAGTTTAAAACAAAGCCAAGCAATATCAAAAGAAATAGCCTCCAATGAAAGAGCTAGGGATTACATAAAAGAACCTCAACTATGAGTTTGGAAGATGAATAAATACATTCTTAATATTATACGTGCATTTAAAAAGAAATAGTAAGAGAATATTGAAAATAAAGTCCTAATTTGTGTCTATGGAAATCAGAGGCTCTGCAGGAACTCTTACTAAACCTTAAATCCAGTAAATTCTACTAGCAGATGCATATTCTCACCTGAGCCCTTGATCATTAACATTAACTTTTCTGAATGCCTAGCAATGGTTGAAATCAATCTAGCTTTACTCCAAAAATATTCACTAGAATTTACTCAACTACATAAATAATGGTGACATGACTTAGGCCCTTGGCTCACCGTGCTGAATTTAAGTGACAATGATAGGGAAGGAACTCCATTGAGAGAACCTTCTCCAGAGTACATCCAAACATGTACTTCATGGATACCTAAAAATGTACATACTCCACAGCTTTTAAACTTGATGACAAATATGAAAAATAGTCTCCAATTTATTCAGAAGGTGAAAAAAATGATATAATCTAAATATCTACTACTATCTTTGACAGTATGCTTTGTGTCTCTCATGTGAAGGTAAACAGCTCCCTAGCCATCAGAGACAAGGATATAGGAGATATTAAATATGTGATATTTGATACAAGTGATTCAGTTGATAAGATCTGCTCTAGAAGAAGTCATAAGCAAATTGAGATAGCTGGATGGGGCATCATCATCATCTTTGAATATTTTTAATCTTGTTAACAGCACTGAAATTACTAATATACATACAGACATATGGGTATTATACTATATTCAATCACACACACACGTGCATGGATATTCAATTATTTCTATAGCCACACTCTCAGATGAACATACAACTTTTTAAAAATATTTTTCTTAAACTATAATAATGAAGACATGAACAGAATATGCATATAGAGTAGCAACCTCTCCACTACTGTGCTTTTGCTACTGCCTGTAAATATTGGTACATGTTAGGAAATTTAGAAGTGACATTATGCTTTAAATATGCCACAAATAAATTGTAGCTAATTAATCAAATCTAGTTCTGTGATCTATTGGAGAACATCTTATTGGCCACACTCACTCAAGTAGAAATTTGGCCTTCTTTATTTATACTCCAAATGGGAGAACCAAGCAAAGCTGATAAAATGCATATGGAAGAGGTAGCTTTAATACTTGTCTAGATAATACAATTAAAAATTGAAGAGAGGTTTGCATTAAATATTTACATGGAATTCCACTTGCCCTAGCAACTATTGATTGCTTTGAATAAAGAGAAATTTGCTGTCTTTCAGCTTAGCAGTGAAATTTCTAGGTATTGAACTTTGGAAAGATTATCAAAGAATTGTACAAATAATTTTGCAAAATTTTTTACCCTCCATCTTCTTAAGGAAAATATGTTTTCAAATTCACTAGTGAATATTCAGACCTAGGATTTCTTCTTAGTTTTTGAATTCTTGTACATTATCCTGAGTGCATTATTTTAAGAAATTTGAGAGTAAAAAAAATTTACATATAACAGCTTACTGAACTTGTCTTTGTATTAATATTTTAATTTTACATATGATAGCTCAGTTTCCAGAGAAATTGGTTCCCAATGAACACTTACTACTGTTTGTTTGCATGCCTACTGATGTCAGGGGACTTCTTTTGTTTTGGTAGGTTTCTGGTAGGCCATAATATTTAAAATGTTGATTCAAATAAATGTTAAACAGCAAATAGATTTAACACAGTGTTAAACATCTGTAGTTTTAAACTAATTTCTTACGTGTCAGAGCATGTGTCTGTGCCTCTCTCTCTCTTTCTATCTCTCTCTCTTTCGTGTGTGTGTGTGTGTACATGTGCACATGTGCATGAGGGAATTTGTGTCAAATATTGGATTAGAATAGGTAGTTTTGTTTTTAAACTGAGTAAATTGATTATTATCTACTTCGAATCTATAAATAACCTGCAATTTTATGAAGAGTGCTAAGGTCTTGTATGTTCTATGTCATTCCATCTCTAAAATTTAAACTCCAAGTATCTCCACACATCTATTCAACTACTATATAACTCTTAAATCAGCCTATCACCATTTAAATCTAAATCATTACTATTTGCCTCTCCCAGTTAACACATTTGTTTAATGTTAAATACCCATGAAAAACAAAGGTGTATTTTCAAGGTAATACTGACATTGTTTTTGTTCAAGCATAAATTTCTTACAAGTTGTGTCCTTGAGATAACTCACAAATTCTTCAATGTGGTGTGAAAAGTCTTACGTAACTTAGCTATCAGTGGTCTTTCTTTCTTATCCTTTAACACTGATTTCTGCTCATTCTTTTTTAAAAAATATTTATTTATGTATTATGTATACAATATTCTGTCTGTGTGTATGCCTGCAGGCCAGAAGAGGGCACCAGACCTCATTACAGATGGTTGTGAGCTACCATGTGGTTTCTGGGAATTGAACTCAGGACCTTTGGAAGAGTAGGCAAAGCTCTTAATCTCTGAGCCATCTCTCTAGTCCCCTCTGCTCATTCTTTATATATAACATGTTGTCTCTCAGTCAAGTACCAAAAACAAGGGTTATCATTTGTCTAATAAACCACTGTCCTGCTTTCTTTTCATAGCATTTCCTGTGATTAATCTTTTCTAGAAATATAATAAAATTATTTATTTTATTTATTTATCCAAACATACTTGAAATGATATTCAATGCAACCATTCTCATGTGAGGTAGAAATAGCCTACTCACTGCTTGTAGGCCCCAGCCATGACAAGCTCAACAGAAGCCTGTTTTCCCTGGTTCCAAGAAAGACCACAATCTGAGACTACACAGGCAACACCCAAGAACAGACCATCCAAAAGAAATTCCTAATGTTCCAACCATTGTAGATAGGATCACCTGCCAGCACACACCCATCGCTTTTCACTAGGACACTCCTAGACAAATATCAAATAATCTGGGAAAATTAAGCTTAGAAATCCCCCACCAGCACCCTTGCTACTAGAAAAATCCACCTCCAACTGAGCTCATGACTCTCAGATCACTCTAATATGCTGGCCACACTAAGAGACCAAGTTTGCAAACTTGTATAAGAATAAAGGCTCTTTGCTTTTTAAGAGACTCGGTCTCCTAGTTTGTTTTGTGGGGACTCTGTGATCTGCACATAACAATGGTAACTAAAGAGTTAGTGGCAGGAAGTGAGGATCATCCTATATATATATATAGAATAAGTTGTTTTTTCTCACAAATATAATTTTCCTCACCAGTGTTTCATTTTATCTTTTGTTCAATTATTAAAAGCTTAAAATCAAATTTAGTACAAATATAAGCTATAAACATACTACCAATTGATCATTTAATTTAAGATTATTTAAATTGAATTCTGATCAGTTAACCAGAATTATATTTTAGATTTGTATAAAGATGTTTAAAAATATCCTTATGTTACTAACAGAATTTGAATAATAAATAATTTCTTAAACTCATGATAGATTCAGGTTTTCAGAAGACTTATAGCTATTTCTGTCCACAAATTTAATAGGTACACTGGGACATGTTAAAGTTTTGTAATGAATATTCAGTAAACAGTCATGTGAATGTAAATAAGAGCTCACAAAACAACACTAATATCATAAGCTTGTTGAGTCTCATTTATTATTTTTTCTCTGAGAAAGATATAAGATTATTAGCTTCACATGCAGGACTTGCTCCCTTGAGCAAATGTGTATGATAGCAAAACAAATCACTCTAGAATTTCACACCTTGAACAAGTTTTGCTGTATTTTAACAGTCATTCAGTACATGTATAATATGGAGTATATCCATATTCCCAGTGAATACTATTTCAATGGGACCCTACCAGAAAGCAATTAGATATGAAACTATTTACAAAATTTTAATGCTTGCTGACTTATAAGATTCATATAAAGAAAACTCCCTCAGTTTTCTTGGTGTTACTAGTATATGATTTGTTACATTCTAACCAAAAGATATTTGGTGTAAGAGATCCTTCTTTCTATGTGTTGCTTATATTGGTAAATGAATAAAGAAACTGCCTTAGCCTGATAGGTAGAACTTAGATAGGTGGGGAAGATGGAACTGAATTCTGCGAGGAAAAAAGCAGAGTCAGAGAGATGTTATGGATCTGCCTGAGACAGATGCTGGGAATTTTACCCAGTAAGCCACTGCCACAGGGCAATATATAGATTAATAGAAATGGGTTTAATTAAGATGTAAGAATTAGTCAATAAGAAACTGGAAGTAATGGGCCATGCAGTGATTTAATTAGTACAGTTTCTGTGTGGTTATTTCAGGGCTAAGCTAGCCGGGTGGCCAGGACAAAGAAATGGGCTCCAACAGAGAGAATGTTGTTGACAGAGAAATATGGCAAGAAAGTTATGCTTAGCTATGTTGGAACTGACCCATCTGTGATTAAAACCTGTAGTGGAATTATATTTTTCTTTGTATCAGCAATTTCTTCATGGGTGTTTTTCAAAGCTGTAACTATTATTAGGAAAAATAGTCATGGATAATTTCTCCTTCTTATGAATTTAATATCAAAGTAACAAATGTCTGAGCACTCCAAACATGATGAAGCCTAAACGTCAGTATGATGGCCTTAGAAGAAAAGTCTGGTACTCCAGGTTTCTATCATGCTATTTGTCAGAACTAAATTATAATAATAGTGGACTTATGATAGAGGGACATAAAAACTGAATTCATTCCATCATCATATGGATCACAAAGAAATTGTCCTTTCCAAAGCCACAAAGAATCTGAGTAAGAATATGAATATCTTTTAATAATATGAATTATTTTAACTTTTAACTGATGAAAATAAATTCTAGTTTTATATGCAATCAATGCAATCACTTATAGTATTTTGTAATAAAACCAACAGTGCTCACGATGGTCATAATTATATCTAATAACTAAAGAAAACCAAAAATGACAACCAATAGGAAAGGAAATAGGGGATAATATGGGATTCCCTTCTGTATGCTGTGATTATGTTTTATTGCCATTGGTTAATAAAGAAGCCTCTTTGCCCAATGTCTAAACAGAATAAAGCTAGGTGGAAAATCTGGAGATGTAGAGAGAGACTAGGCAGAGTCAACGAGATTCCATGTACCTGCTGGAAAAGAAAGACGTGAGCCAGCAGCTGGAAACTTGCTGGTAAACCACAACCTCGAGGTGATACACAGATTAATAGAGATAGATTAATTTAAGATATAGGAGCTAGATAGCAATATGCCTAAGTGATTGGATAAGCTGTGTTTTAATTAATACAGTTTCTGTGTGATTATTTTGGGTCTGGATGGCCCAAAACAAACGAGTAGTCTCTGTGTACAAGGGGAAGAATATAAAAGCACATTTCATGTTAGTTAGTCTAAGTGTGAAAAATACAGATTGCAGTTCATGAAAATGACTATAGTCCCAAAGGGAAAAGAAAACACACAGATTTCTGATATATATCTAGTCCTTTCCCTCTCATCCAACATTTTTAATATATGCTCTTCAAGAGAAAAAGAACTGATAATATCAAACAGCAAGAACTCAAATACATGTTTCTAGTTTTGATACATAAACGTGTTTTCTGCCATAATTTGTATGAGAAACAAAATGAACCGAGATTTACAAGCATTATACAAAACAGCAGTTAATGTAAGATAAGGTTAGTAAACACTGTGTAACCTATCAACTATTTTTAATGTGAATTACTGGTTTAACTATTATGCTTATTTAGTGTGTGTAAGTGTCTATATATGCATGTGAATTGCATTACCTGTGTGTGCATCAGTGAAAATCTTACTGGAGTTAATTATGTTCTTCGATCCTTTTGACCTAGGAATCAGGTCATCATGCTTCAGGCCCAGTGCTTTTGATAACTGATACATCCTACAAGTCCATCTATCATCTAACACATATAAAATTGTTTTGTTATTAATTGTATTATGAATGAAAGAAATATGGAAACCTTAGACCTTTATCAGAAAATAGCACTCTGCTATTTAATAGGTTTATTTTTGTACATCCTTAATAATCTTTTTATTAAGAAAAAAGCTCATAGGTTGACAGACTCTGTAAACCAACTAAGATAATGATTTCTAAGTTATGACAGTTTTATAAACAATTCTCAGCTACCTGCTTCTCCCTCAAGAACAATGCTTTGAGTAGACTTTTATCAATGAACATAATAGGAAACTAGGGTTTCAATCAGATGGCATTTGAGCTTAATGCATTTTAAATTTCATTCCTATCATGGCTTTTTTTTGTCATTTATGGTATTTCAGGAATTTTCCCAACAAAGTTTTGTTGGTTCTAACTTAATTTTTAAACTCAAACATCATATTTTCTGAAAAGACATATAGATTTAATCCAGAGTTACCTTTTGGATATTGTTTATACTAACTTAAAAAAACATAGTAAATGGTAATCAATCAACAAACAAATAATTAGATATATTGAAATAAAATTTTTCTATGATATCTGTTACATTTTCAAAGAATAGTTCTAAGTTTTTGATACCAGAAATGTATATAAAGATCTTTCCAAGGCGTTTTAATTTTTTATACATTTAGTGTGAATATAGTAAAACCTTTTAATAAACAAATTACATTAAAGCTGAATGCATGTATTTTTGTGTGTGGATGATTGATGTGTTTGTGGGAACATATGTCAGAGCTACAGTTGGAGGTTAGAGATAGCATTGAGTCTCTGCTTCGACCATTATGTGTGTTCCAGGGACTGAGCATATATGTTGTCAAGACTTGATGACAGAAAAGATCTTCACTGACCCCACATCAGACAAAGGTCTGATCTCCAAAATATACAAAGAACTCAAGAAACTAGACATTAAAATTCTAAATACCCCAATTAAAAAATGGGGTAAGGATCTGAATAGAGAATTCTCAACAGAGGATGTTCGAATGGACAAAAAATACTTAAGGTCATGTTCAACTTCCTTAGCAATCAGGGAAATGCAGATCAAAACAACTTTGAGATACCATCTTACACCTGTCAGAATGGCCAAAATCAAAAACACCAACGATTCCCTATGCTGGAGAGGATGTGGAGTAAGGGGAACTCTCATCCATTGCTGGTGGGAATGCAAACTTGTGCAACCACTTTGG
>PVIU01019188.1:0-36999 GCA_004026605.1 Ondatra zibethicus | reverse complement strand
ACACTGTCTCAGTAGGTGGACCAGCCCCTCACGGTCCTAACTTCCTTACTCATCTTCTCCCACCTTCTGCTCTTCAACTGCACCTTGGGGGCTCAATCCATTGCTCTGATGTGAATGTGGGTCTCTGTCTCTATCTCCATCCATCGGATGAAATTTCTATAATGGTGATCAAGATAATCATCAATGTGACTATGGTATAAGGCTAGTTCTGGCACCCTCTCCTCTGCTGCCTGAATACCTAGCTGGGGACATGCCCGTGGACACCTGGGATCCCCAGGGCCAAGTATCTTGCCAACCTTAAAATGATTCTCTTAATGTAGATATCTTATTCCCTTCTCCAATGTCCACCTTTCCTCCATCTTCACCCTCCCACTCCCCCAAGCTCTCCCCGGTCCTTCTCCCTTCTCTTTCCCTCTTCCCCTGCAATTACTGCAGAATTATATCTTTCTGAGTGAGATAATTGAAAACTTTTGGAGAAGACATGAATTGTCACATTTTTTATCTATCAGCTGCAGTTTCAAACTTTCCTATTGTTCCACAGGATGAGAAATGACAGAGGAGAGATGTAACAATAAAGAAAATCCCTTGACTAAGAAAAAGTCCAATTTAACTGAAAAAGTTATTATTATTATTACTATATAAATTATAAAATATTAACTTTTAACTGCCTCATTTTACAATAATGCTTTTCTACTCTACTTAGCATCTATGTATCTACCTATTAATCATATTGTCTTATTGGGTTATATGCCAAACTTTGCAGCTAGTAGAAATGTTATGCCCAAATCAAGGAGTCCCCCAAAACCCAACTAGGAGACCAAGTCCTATATGTAAAAGCAAAGACCCTTTATGCAAGCTTAAGTGTGGACGCTCTATTTGTTGAGATGGAGTGGTTGAGAGCAGACAGTGCCAAGACCAGTCAAGGTATGGTTGGGGTGAGGGGATTTCCAGGGTTCAGGGCCCTGATTGGCTGACATTTGTCTAGGTGTCTGGCAGAAGGAGAGTAAGTTGAGTCCTGAGCTCAGGGACACCTGGTGGTAGTTTCTAATCTTATCTAATGGCTGGAATGGCTGGTACTTTTCAGAAGTTGGTCCTCCCTGGGTGGTGTCAGCTTACAGCTTTTCCTGAAACCTGGTGCTGCTTGTCATGGCAGCTTTGTGGCCTGGGGCCCATTATGTGTGGAAAGGTTGTCCCAGCCCCACTTTAAAGAATGAGGCCCTAATGCCTCAGTTTTAATTCTAATGAACCTCTTCTACTAGTGAAGAAGTCTGATGATTTAGTATCTTACAAAGTAGTGGCTATAAATACACTTCAATTGACTTCTGATTGTCAAGCGGGCTGCTTGTCGTCCTGTCTGCCCAGCTATCTTAACCCCCAAAATAATCACACAGAAACTGCATTCATTTAAACACTGCCTGGCCCATTAGCTCTAGCCTCTTATTGGCTAACTCACATCTTGATTAACCCATTTCTAATTTTCTAATTTTCTATTCCACTTTTCAAAGACATGTCTAAAGCAATGTACAGTACAACAATGTTCCTAGCCTTCAACAGGAGAAAATTAGTTTGGATTTGTTAGTGTAATAGTTGTCAAGAACAGCACAGTAAGGGATCTTTCTCCCCTGAGTGTCTAATACAACACTCACAATTTTTATAAGATCATCCAGGATTGTAGATATGTTACAGGGCAAACAGCAGAAAGATTTTCAATGGCTTACATGATATATTGTTTCATTTTACTCCATGTAACCCAGGAGCACATTTGTAACCAAGCCAGCAGAGTAGTGACTTTGTAACAGACTTCTCCTTTTACCCTTGTTTCTCACAGTCTTACTGGCTTTTGTTATTTATTAACAGTAATACTTTCTTTTCTTTGACGTTTTGTTTATCTCATGTCATTCACTCATCAAATATTAACAAACATTGTCTTAGTTACTTTTCTCATCACTGTGACAAAATACCTGGCTAAAGAACTTGAAGTGAAGTATAAGTATTGTTTCTTTGGGTTCCTGGTTTGAGGAATTTAAATCCAAGCTCCTTAGTTCCATTGGTTCAGGGCTGATGATAAGGCAGAATACCATGGCAAAAGGAGAAAGGGAGTATCCACTTTATGGTGGACAGGAAGCAGAGAAGAACTGCAGAATATAACCCCAAAGACATGCCTCTCCCCAGGTCACACAATTCCTCAAGTCAGTTGCCATCTCTGAAAGTCCCCAGGCCTTCCCAAAGCACCACCACTCTCTGGGGACCAATCATTCAGTTCATGAGCCTGTGGGGACCATTTCATATTCAAACCATATGTGTTGGCTATGTAGCAGCATCTAGAGTTTTGGGGCAAAGGGAGAGAGTGTTATATGAAGTGTTGTTTGCTATAAAGAAACAGCTCTGTACCTAAAGACCCTATGTCAATGACACTAAAGCATTTGGGTGATACTTGCTTACTTCTGCACATGCTCTGTCCTGTTATCAGTGTTCCCTCTTCCCATGTGGCCATCTTAAGAACTGGCAGGGTGATTCTATTCTACTCTTTACATTTCCTGCCTACTTCTGGAGGGTAGGGAGGGTTCTTAAGACAGAGAAAGGTGGCTAGTTGTATAAAAATGTCTTCTCTGGTAGATACAATGACATTTATAAACAGTTCTGTGAGTTGGTTCATGAAAACCTTGACACATGCTATAGCTATCTGTCACTGTAAAGCATAATTCACCTCAATAAGGAGGGCAACGTAATTTCATAATGCTCTTTATTGCACATTAATATTTTAAATGTAAAAGTCACATATGGGAAGATACTGTAGGGTAAAAATACTTTCAGTAATATGTTGATTTCTATGCCTTTGCCTCTGATAATTAAGGAAACCTCATTTATTTAGGTATTTATTTGTCTGTTCTATGTTTGTATTTTTCTGATATTCTTTTAACATTTCACCATAACAACCATGTCTTCACTTTGTTTTTAATTAAGAGTTAATGGGCAATATTCTAATTCATCTGGACACCTGTCTTATTTCAATCATGCATTCAACATGGACTTAATAATGATAAGTGTTGGTGGTCATGTGGTTCCTAGGAGAAGAAGTGGACAGACAGCTATGCAGAGACGCCATCTTTCCCATTCCTGTGGCCTGCGATGCCCCATGCCCAAAGGACTGTGTGCTCACTGCATGGTCCACATGGTCTTCCTGTTCACACACCTGCTCAGGGAAAACCACAGAAGGGAAACAGATCCGGGCTCGGTCCATTCTGGCCTATGCAGGTGACGAAGGTAAGGTCTCCAGCCTCATGATTGTTTCTTCTGAAAACTGATGGCCATCTACTTTGTGTAGCATATATAAGACAATATTCTATGAAAACAAACTTACAGAACTCCAACAATGAATGGCATTTAATATCTGTCCACATGGTTTGATTCTATTCCTAATAATTAACCTTGAAAATGGATCTTTAATAAGAATAAATGATTATTTTTTAAAAATTGTTTTTTTTCATTCATCTAATGAATGTTTCTTCTAGTCCAAAGTGTACAAAGTGGAGAAAATTGAGAAATGGTCTAAAAGTCCAAACATTTCATTTTTTTCTATTTCAGTAGTTTGTTTGTTTAAGCCATTGACAGTTTAATGTCTCATAGAATTGTCATTTGTACAATAAGAAAGTTTATTTTAATTTTTAGCATGGCTATTGCTTGGCTGAACATGGTGTGTGTTCTCTATCATTTGTATTTTTGAGCACAGGCTCTGAGATCCACAGGACTCAAACACAGATTCACCCTATGGGGTGAATAAGGCATGATTTTTACAGATCACACCTCGCCCACAAGCTTTATTGCCAAGAAATACAAGGCAGGAATTGCCTCTGTGCTGCTCTCCAAATGCTAATTTGTCCTCTGTGTGACTGGGTGAGACAATGTCAAACTCTTGTATTTCTGGAAGATAACAGAAGAGTTGGAAAGCAAGGGAGTCAAATTCTTTCACACTGAGGTCCATGCTCCTTCAGGAATGCAGGTGTGCCGCTGCCCCATCCCACACTAAATGACCCTTCTTATTCACATTTAGGACGTACAGATCACAATTTCTCTTTATAATAAGCATATACATCTATTAATTCCTGAAAGTAATTGATTTTGATTGATTTTATGTCATCTGTGCCTTTTTATCTTTCCAGGCTTTTTGATCATAGTATCTCATAATCTTATTTAACAGTATTTGCTATTATTTTACATAATAACTATGCAGATTATTTAATTACCTTGGCTTTATTATACAAGTGCAACATATTATATACATAAGTTACCCTTTGGAAAATTTTATAATTTTTATAGACCCCTCAAATATTTCCCACTAAAAATGTAACTGTTTGCTAAGAAAATAGAAAACTTATAGAAAAATACAAATTTTAGAGAAAACAAACCTTAACTTTTCTGTGCTCTCCTAAACACCCCCCAGCTTGAAAAGACTACCTTCAAACTCTGTCATCTCAGATTTTGTCTTGGGTTTCATTAAATTTAGATCTGTGGTCACCCTGCTTCCTCTAAACCCATTATTCCTGGCAGACATTTGCTGTGTGACTAGTAATGGGTGACTTTTCACCCCAGGCCACGTAGCAAAGATTTTGCTGTGCTTGCAAGACTGCAGCAGATCATTTTGTCTGTAGATGAGACACTTCACACTGAAAGGTCTTGAATGTTTTAAAGGCAGAAATTCATGGCTAGTATTTGATGCATATTATCCACCTAATTTGGAAGGGTGGGTCTTCAATAATTTTCTAATTAAGTCTAGTAGCTGTATCATAAGCCAGTCATACTGGGAGGTTGCACACGTTTTATAATATACCATAAGGGCATATATCCAAACATCATTTTAAGTATAAAGCAGACTGAATATCTGTAAGTGGATGTCTTGCTCTCTGCCAATGACATTTACAAAACGTACTATAATTGTGTGAGACACCTAGTGGAGAACTCATCTTAAAAATAAACTTCCTTAATACTTGTTATTTGCTGGATATGAAAATAACCTTAATCTTGTAGGAAAAGAGACTGCTAGGATACCAGGCTTTATAAAATGATTTCTGCTTTCTTTTTTGAGAGAACTACATCTATAATAAGTCTTAAATTATGTGTTCTTATCAATGATAGTATAGTCTACAAAAGTGAGTATTTTATTATTCTACAAAAATTAGAGCTTAGAATGTGTCTCAGATTCTTTTTATGAAAACTGCTGTGATAATTTTATAGGAAAACAAAAGATAAAAGTCATATATAGTAGTTACAGATGAGATAATACAGGTTTTTCTAGAAAGAATTCCATGAGAATGGCAAGTGCATTGGTGTGGGATCTCTGTAACGTAGCAGGAAGTCAGTCTCGTGTGCTGTGGATTGAACTGGGCCTTTGAGCCTTATCCACAGTCCCAGATCTTGGTTTCTGGTTCTATTTTAACATAACCATAACTGTTAGTGATCTCTAGGCCAGAGGGTGGCCTTACCCTAAGGAATCTGAACAATACAACAAAATAGAGACTTCCAGAGGAACAATTATGGTTTTTGACTTGTCAAAAAGCCCTTCTAATTTGAATAGATTATGTTCAGAAAGGGGGGAAAATTATATAGTAAACCGTTAATAAATTCATCTATACCACGAAGGCAAGGGGCTTAACTTTAGCCATTCTTTCTGATTTTTAATGTGAATATGAGTTTAAATAGGGGATGAGTTGGGGCAGGGCCAGAGGTACACACAATTTAATATTTGACCAGGCTGTGATTTGGGTTATAGTGTTTCCAGGTCTGCCACCGCAAGATCCTAGAAAAGCCCTTATTTTATGAATCCCCACCTCCATCACCATCCTGAGATGACTGCTTCTATTTGTGGGGCAGCCTACTTCTGGCCATAGAATAATTGCTTTCAATTAAAGAGAGACAGTCCCATCACTGGGTATTGTATCTGCAGGATATCATGCTGTAGGGAGTGGAGCTGGAGGGATGCTTCAGCATATAAGATCACTTGCTGATCTTCCAGAGGATCAGTTCAGCTCCTACCATCCACATTGGGCAGTTGACAACTACCTGTAACTCCAGCTCTAGAGAACCTGGAATTCCTCCTGGCTTCCCAGACACCAACACACACTGTAATATGCATACACACACGTACACACATATAAATAGAAATAGAGATGTCTTTAAAAGAAATAAATCTTGCTTAATCTAGTGATCCAAGTAATTGAGAGTAATGGAGCAACTTAAAATCTCTTCTCCTGAGTGTTCTGCAGTAACAACGTAGCACTACTTATGATATACCTTGCCAGAAATGCATGCTAGAATCTTACTTTGCAAAGGCATCAGTCAGAAAGGTGCTATATAATTATAAAATAATGAACACTAAATCTTCAGAATTGCCTATGAAAGTTAAGAAAATACAGAAGTAATGTTTCCAATTAAAGGAGACCAACAATTAACAAGATGCCTAAATGTGATGATTGATTTTGAATAAATCCTTGTGCTATGAGAATTATTTGGGGATAGTTGGAAGTTTGGATGGGGCTCAGAGTATTGGATTTTTTATGTATAGAAGGATGTCTTACTTACAGAAAATAAACATCAAATTGTTCAGAGTGATGAGCCTCTTTCATCAACTTCTTACAAACAGTCCATGAAAATAATTGTCTCTGTACTACAATTATGAAGGTAGCTCAAAAGAATTTAAAAGAAAACAAAAGAATTAAAATAGTTTGTATATATTTTCTTTCCATACAATCTTAGATAACACTATACAGCATAGTATCAGCAATAAACAAAAATACCTACAAAACAATTCATGCTGAAATATCTATAGGAAACCAAATCACAATTGGCAACACCTAGAAATAGTCAAAGCATGAACACTAGAGAAAGTTGACTAGAACTTTAATTTAAAACAGGTGGAGGTAAGAGGTTGCAAGGAGAGCTCCATGGGAAGGTGTTCACTATGCAAAGATGGGACCATACCCAATACTCATGTAAAAAGAATCTAGGAGTTGTGGAATGTGCTAGTAATTCCAGATCTGAGGCAGCAGAGACAGAGGGGTGTTTGTGGCCTATTGGCCAGCCAGCAACACATAATCAGTGAGCCCAGTCCCAGTGAGAGAGATCATAATGCATACAAGATGGACAGTTCCCAAGGGACAACAACTGATGCTGACCACTGAATTTCACACATGCATATACCTGCACACACATGAATGCATACTTATATACACATGGAAAGGGTAGGAGCCATACTGGGCTCAGAATTTTACTTCGTGTTTTCTACTTATATAAAACCAAGAACTTATTAATTAAGTATTGTATGATTTTTTGAATAAGCATCTCTGTGATATTATGTATACTAGGGTTTGCCCCCAAACCTACTTTTAACTTTATGTTGTCAAGTTCCAAAAGAAAGAAACCCTCTTAGTTGAACCTGTCGTGTGTGTAATGTAAGTAGTTGTGTTTTGAATTTGAACCAAATATAAACATTAGTGTTAAATTTTCAGTGTTTTTTGTTTTTTGAATCCCTATGCAGATCTTCAGCCAACTTCATTTATAAAGGTAAACATTTTGTACAGGCATCTACACAGAGTGAAAAATGGGAAGACATTTGTTTTTGCAAAGTTTAGAATGACCTGATATAACTTTACTAACCAAATGTCACTGTGCTGTCTTATCTGCCGTGAGCAGAGAATAGATGCAGATTGAAATAGAATTATGCCAATTTTCTCAAATAATTAGAAGTCTTCAGAATCATATTTTACAGAGAAAACTTGAAAGAAGTAATAGTTCTATTTTAATATGTTCTTGTTTTACAGTTTAGTGATTTTGATTATCAGAGCCACGAAGCAGCTGTGTTTCTTAGAGAATTCAAAGACCCACAGATCCAGGTTGTGTGTAGACACGAACAACACTTGGTGTCTAAGTCGATGGTGGCATTTGCCCGTCCTCCTGCTTCAGAGGATTTGAGGAGGCTGCACAAAATAAGAACTCTTCTTTCTTCCCATTTGTACTGATGTTCTTAATGATTCAGCTCTCCCAAGCACTCATCATGCCCTGGACCAGGCCTTCCCACCAAGCACAGTCGGCTATGAGAGGATTTGGGCTGCAGCAGGAGCTGACAGCAGAAACACAGTATTACCTCTTCCTAGCGGACACCCCAACCTCTCCCTTATCTTTGCGGCCATTTATTTCCCACATCAATCTCCATTCTGACTGACATGTCACCGTGCTAATCTCCACAGCCAAAGCTACACAAATTCTTTTGCATTTATAATTATTTTTGCTTAGATAAAAACGATCTCTTCCTTCTCATCTCAGAAACTTGCCATTTAAAATTCTAGTTCTTATTAGTTCATCCCAGTGCCCCCTTCTCCCAGACAAATTTAAGTCTCCAAAACAAAATGAATCTTACTTCTCTTGTTATTAAAGTATGTACCTCTCAACATAATTCTGACATTCCACAAAAATTTCCTCGTGTGTATGTCTCAGCCACTCTACCCTTCTTATTTTTTTTAACCACATCACAATATCCTCAAGTGAACTATTTCTGATCCCTGTGGTGTACCTTGAAGCACCTAACATAAATGCTGAGTATCACACCCTATATACAGGTATCTAGTTACCATATTCAATAGTGTTCTGGCGGGGGGGGGGTTACATCCTGACCACAGTTTCCCTTCCTTCCTCTCCTCCCTGTTCTCCACCCCCCACCCTCTGTTCCTACCCCCCAATCCACTCCTCTGCCATTTCTGTTTAGGAAAGGGCAGGTCTCCCATGACTATCAGCAAAACATGGCATATCAAGCTGTAGTAAGACTAAGTACCTCTCAATGTGTTAAGTCTGGGCAAGGTAACCCAATATGGGGAGTACAGTCCCAAGAGCCAGTAAAAGAGTCAGAGACAACTCCTGTTCCCGCTGTTAGGAATCTCACAAGAAGACCAAGCTATACAACTATAACTTACATGCAGAATCCCGATGTCAGTCCCATGCAGGCTCCCTGGTTGTTGGTTCAGTCTCTTTGGTCTCCTATGAGCCCAGATTAGCTATTTCTGTGGGTTTTCTTTTTATGTCCTTGACCCCTGCCTCCTATAAACCTTTCTCCCTCTCTTCTGCAGGATTCTCAAATTCCACCTAATGTTTGGTTGTGGGTCTGTATCTGTTTCTATCAGTTGCTGGATGAAGCCTCTCTGATGACAATTGGGCTAGGCACCAGTCTGTTCACAGGAGATGGCCAGTTCAGGCTACATATCTGCTGTTGCTAGGAGTCTTGGCTGGGGCCGTGAGTAGGGGTCTTTTGGAACTATCTCTCATATTAGTGGTAAATACATCAATGCCAGAAGCAGCAATTTCCTATCTCTCACCATATGCAACCTAACAAAGCTTCTGCAAGACTGATGCATATAGGAAAAGTTATGTCTCATTTTACATACACTGATTGTTCTTTGGGTTAACAGAATATATGTGTGTGATATATGCACACTTGTATTTGTGTGTAAATATGATCTTGTGCATTCACATGGAGGTCTGAAAAGAATGTTAGGTGTTCTGAATTGCTACTATTTTATGCACTTTAGATAGTTTCTTACTAAGGTTGGGACTTACTAAAGCAAGCCTTAATGATCCTCTAGTCTCTATTTCTGGCCTCACAGTGCTAAAGTAACCATACCATGCAGCTATGCCCAGTATTTTAAATGAATTCTGGGGCTTTGAATTCAGGTCCTCATGTTTGCAACAAGTACCATTATCTTGAACCATCACCCTAGACCAACACATCTTGCTTTAATAGAGCAGTTTCACCTAATAGTTGGCACATTTTATATTGTATATAAATGTTTATTTCTTTCTTTTTATTAAAAATAGATCTTTTTCTCACATAATATATCCTTATTGCAATTTATACCCCTTCAATTCCTCCTAGTTCTTCCTTACCTCCTCTCTAAATATTTGTTTATGTAACAGAAGTTTCCTGGTAAGTAAAGTCTTTCCTGTTGCTGAAACTATTTAAAAAGAAATCTAAGTAACAATTTTAGTGTAAAACCTATATTTTTGCATGTTTGAAAACAGTTTAAAGTTCACTTGTTACTAATTTTGTCATTCACATTTTGTAATTTCTCCATAACTATGGAAATACTCCCAAATGTCTAAAATTTGGTTTTCCCATAAATACTTTCAACCTTATAGTTATCAATTTTCTAACATAAAATTATTCCCCAAACAATGCAGTGATGCTGCAATGGCAGATTACAACAAACCGTACTTTCAAAATTGCAATGTTGTAATAATTAAGACCACACTAGGATTTATTGGTGCAAGGATCCTACATCAGATCCAAACTGCTGATGTAGCTTTAATGTGGATTAGGATGTGAAAATAAATAGCCTTTGTGTCTATAAACTTAACAGCTATCTTGCAGCTCCTTGACATGTTATGCTGATGGTGTACAAGTTCTTTTCTTTCTCTTATTACTTTTCCCCTAAGCCAAGCAGTCAATTCAAGTGTCAAAA
The DNA here is from genome assembly GCA_004026605.1 of Ondatra zibethicus. Lineage (NCBI taxonomy): Eukaryota > Metazoa > Chordata > Mammalia > Rodentia > Cricetidae > Ondatra > Ondatra zibethicus. Next base: position 26,497 of record PVIU01019188.1, on the reverse strand, counting down.
GCAATTCGTAGTTTAAAAATCAGTTTAAACAGGATACTTATTCTTACAGTGAAAATTGTGTAGGTACAGAAATTTGACATTTTGTCAGAAATTTTAGTATTAAATGTAAAGGAACTGTTAATTATGTATAATCATATATGTTAATTATATATAATCATACCATGTATATAACATAAATACATACCATATACATATATATGGTATGAATTTGTTAAGGTTGAATACATCTAGCACCTGGAGGAAAGAATGCTAGGCATTCTCACGTATTTCTCCCCAATATAATTAGCATATTTTAGAATTCAGTGTATTCAGATCCTAAAAGTCCAAGAAAGTGTTTCCAGGGTTATCAAACTGTATGAAGTGTGACATATGTTTTTACCTTCATGAAGCAGGGACACTAATGAAAATGTTCAGGACAGGTCACCCTGTTGTAACCATATTCACCAATGCAGGAAAGAGTCTAAATTGTTATTAACAAACTGCCAGTTGATTAGCTGCTGATCAGAGGGAAGTCAGAAAATATCTCTAATCCCTGGAGGTTATCTCTGGTGTTGCCACAGGAATCAAATCATCAATGAAATAAGCATTGAATTTCTCTAATCCCTGCCTTTAACAATATATTATTTTTTTATTTTCACATTTGGTTAAAAAAACACAATCTTCCTACATTCCTTACTAATGCACTGGTCACATCATTTCAGATGCTTGGGTTATATTTTTATTCACTTGACAGTTGTGAACAAAATGAGGACTCCACCTATGAAATTCACACAATATGGCTGGCACAAAAATGATTCTAGAGTGTTAACCGTAACATCACAGTCTACCAATTAGAGATGTATCTATCTTACCATTTAACATCACTGGCATTATTGCTTTGTACCTTGAATGCATTTCTAAAATGCAGAAGTTATGGCATAGTTGCTTATAATGATAGTGAGCTCTGTTTTCTGGCTGAAATAACAATCCCAGATATGCCAAAACAGAGGCAATCAAAATCAGCTAAAGACCATAGACAGGTGTGACCTGCCTGATAAAACAGAACCAAACTGGGATACTCTGCAAGATCAGTATCTGCTCTTTTTTTCTTTTTAGGTTTTTTTTCTTGTTTTTCTTTTTTCTTATTGATTATTATTGAGCTCTACATTTTTCTCTGCTCCCTTCCCTGGCTCTCCCCTCCCCTTCAACCCTCTCCCAAGGTCCCCATGCTCCCAATTTACTGAGGAGATCTTGCCTTTTTCTACTTCCCATGTAGATTAGATCTGTGTAAGTCTCTATTAGTGTCCTCATTGTTGTCTAGGTTCTCTGGGATTGTGAATTGTAGGCTGGTTTTCTTTGATTTATGTCTAAAAGTCACTTATGAGTGAATACATATGATATTTGTCTTTCTGGGTCTGGGTTACCTCATGCAATATGATGTTTTCTAGATCCATTCATTTGCCTGCAAATTTCAAGATGTCATTATTTTTTTCTGCTATGTAGTACTCCATTGTGTAAATGTACCACATTTTCCAGACCCATTCTTCGTTTGAGGGGCATTTAGATTGTTTCCAGGTTCTTGCTAAGACAAATAATGCATTGCTTGTAAAAGCCAGTATATGCTCTTAATGGTTGAGCCATCTCTCTAGGTCTTGGTACAAATTTTTATGAGAAATTTCATATTAGGCTGGTAAGATGACTCTATGGATAAGGTATTTGCCCCCAAGCCTGATGATCTAAGTTCTGTTTGGGACCCATATAATGAAGAGAACTGACTCCCACAACTTAACATTTTACCTACAATACACACCATGGCATTTTATTATCATATGTTTATATATGCATATATATTCACAAACATATGCACATGTACTCACACAAACAAATGAATAAATGTAATGTTTTTTAATAAAAATGAAGTATCTTATCTCACCAACATCTTTGATGTCACATTTGGTAATACTACGAGGAACACAAACTTTGATGTGACTGAGTTCACACTAACTGAAAAGATCTGGACTCTGAATAGAGAAGTTTAGACTATGACTATCTTTTATTGTGATAGAAATAACAAGCAAACATGGAATTAAGTCATAAAGGCTATTTCAATAAACATAAAAAATTAGAGATAAGCAGAAATTATTTATTAATATTTTAATTTGAAACCATTTCTTTTTCTTTGGAACACATAAAATGATGGTGTGCTGCACAACCATTGACATCATAGATATAAACATTTATTAATGCCCCACTGTTTTCTCAATAATAAGCCAAAAGATTCTAAATTTTCATCCAATTTTAACATCCTTGATTTTAATCACCCTAAAATCTAGCATATCAAAGTAAGCATTATTTAAAACCCTTCATTAAGACTTTCAGTTTGAACGATAGTGACTGAAACACATTCAGATATTTTCATCCACAGTGTGAAGTTGTCTGTTGTTTGTGGTTAACAATACTGTGGGCTTCCTTGCTTTTGATGTTGGGCTCCTCTGAAGAATAATGACTTCTCCTTAAGGTCTTAAATTACCTTCAATATCTAGTATATATACTGTATGCTTTATATTTTAAGCTAAATCATGAAAGAGAATAATTTGCCTCTTTTTTAGGATGCTGGTGTCATGCTATGTACTCAGTAAGTGTTCAGCATCTTGGTTATCAGTCCTTCAAATTCCTAGGAAGAGAGAACAATGAATTTCCTTTTAGTTCTCTGTCTAATCTGTTATCATTGTCCATTTTTGTAGGTGGAATCCACTGCCCCAACAGCAGTGCTTTGCAAGAGGTGCGCAGCTGCAATGAGCATCCTTGCACTGTGTACCACTGGCAAACTGGTCCCTGGGGTCAGTGTATAGAAGACACGTCAGTGTCATCCTTCAATACGACTACAACGTGGAATGGGGAGGCCTCATGTTCTGTGGGCATGCAGACACGAAAAGTCATCTGTGTGAGAGTCAACGTGGGCCAAGTGGGACCCAAGAAGTAAGGCCTTTGGAATGTCTGCAGTAAATCCTGTGGTCAGCCATGCAGAGGATTGGCTTTGGCTTTGCTTGCTTCACTAAATGGAGTGTTTTGATGCTTGCCATTCCTGTCCTCAAGAATAAAAAAAAATTGTTTGTTTTCAATGTCAGGTTCTGATAAAGCAGTAACTACTTCTGACTCTTGTACATGGGACCCATAAATTCTATAGAAACCTTTCTACCTGGTTCCTACTTTCAACTCTATTGCAACACAGTCTGCTTTTATTAAGCTATTGAGGTTGAGAAAGAAATCTTGTTCTAGGCTTGGCTGATCAGTAATGACAGTACACAAAGTCCTAGCAGTGGAGGTCATTCATGACCTCCTGTATATTCCTAGGCTTGGAGGCTGACAATCTATCTTATTGAGTAGAAGTCATCTTTCATTTCCCCTAGAAAAATGCTATATCACTAGTAATAAGGCCAACTTATATTTTTCAGTGGTAAAATGAGTAACCACTTAATTCCAAGAAAGAGCCTTGGGATAAGACAGATGTTATGAAGAAGTAGAAAATATATCAGTTTCTTATGGATTAAGAAGATGGTAGCAAGGGAAACAATTTGCTAGTGGGAAGGACAAAAAACAGAGACTTAAGGTGTTAAGGGTATCTTGCGACAACGTTAAGCAAAACCAAGTGATATTATGAAGGAAAAATCAAGTGAATTTTCTAAAAAAAAATTACAAATGTTCCTTCAAGTAGGAATATCCTATTTAGTTTTTGAAACAGAATAATGTTTATAGTCACTCAAATGTCCTTAGCCATATGGAATGTGGACAGCACAACCAACATGTTTTACATAGGTGTAACTGTGGTCTGCTGTTTCCTAATTACCATCATGTGGCTTTATTTTCAAAGCTACCTGAAAGGGATAGCTAATGAAAAATACTCTGATGTACTTACTCAATAAACATTAGAAATTACTGTCTTAAGAATGCAAGATATTTCTTTAGCTTTTTGCTATCAGTGACTTTAGCTCTTTGTTTTATATTTATTCATTTATTATGTATACAATATTCTGTCTGTGTGTATGCCTGAAGGCAAGAAGAGGGCACCAAACCTCGTTACAGATGGTTGTGAGCCACCATGTGGTTGCTGGGAATTGAACTCAGGACCTTTGGAAGAGCAGGCAGTGCTCTTAACCACTGAGCCATCTCTCCAGCCCCCTTGACTTTAGCTCTTAGAAAATTTTGTGGGTGTATAAAAAGCATTCAAGTTACTCTCTCTTTCTCCCATCTCTTTTCCTCCCCTTCCCTATTATGCCCCCTTCTCATTATCTGTCCCTTTTTCAGTTCCATGATTTTGGTTTTGTTCAATGACATTTTCCAAGGGGATGAGAATAATTGATCTCATGTAAGAAATAAAGCAGAGTCCTATTACACACTTTTATCTGGCTAGCATTCAAGATATTAAAGATATTTAGCACCATGGTCTAGTTATATTTATCATTTCAAATTTGAAAATCTATTAGAAAATAAGTGACAAAGAGATTCACATAAACTGAGAAACTCTGCAGACTTCCTATGGTAGATTCAAACTAGTATGTTAATGGGAATTACCCTAAGATTGTTCTTAATCTGACTCAGGAAACTAATTTGCAGTATATTAAAATCAAGTGGTGGTAGCAGCAGCAGAGGTAAAAGTGCCAAGTCTGGCAGAGCCTGGTTCTGGCTAGGATGAGAACGGAGACAGAAGTGCTCACTAGACCAAACAGGTTGAACAATAGTATACTGATTTGCAAAAGGCTTCCTCTATCTGTTTGACAGACAGTGGCCTTTCGAAGACTGCAAGTGAGAGCTACTACAAAAGAAAATAATCTGTTCTTGGATGAGGCATGTACATGTGAGAGGATCTCTGTGTGATAGAACCCGATGGACAGTGTCATGAGATCATTCAATGGGAAGGGTGTACTGATGCTTCAAGTCAGACATCACAGTAATCCAGTAAAAGCTTATATGCCCTACAGCTGTTTCTCAATGTCCTGAATATGCCCATGGATTAGATGAGTCATGTAGGCCTCCTTTGCCCTTAGAACTGTAGAAAATTAAGCCAAGTACAGTGAGTCCAAAAGAAAATGTTATTGCCCTTCTCCCTAAATGCTAGGTTAAGTTCAATGAACGCTTTCCAATACAAGCCATTTGAAACAAAAATGCAAATAGATGCCTTATTTTAAACTCTTCTTAATAAAATAAATTACTGAGAGATGGCAAAATCAATGTTATTGATCTTATCTATCCTCCCAAGTAACAAACTTCAACTCCTATCACATCTGTTTAGTTTGACCTTGAATAAGAGTAGGAGGAGGGAGGAATCAATTCTTTGATTTAAACCACAAATGCTACACACACACAGTTACAGGGAAAAGGAGCATGTTGACTAAAACAATTGCCTCACCAAAGGAAGTCAGAATTCATTTTATTGGATGAATCTAGGCTGTATAATTTATCTACGTGTGTTCGCTTAATGACTTCATTGTTGGTAATTTTTCTCTCCACAGTTAGCCCAGTATCTTGCTGTGGCTATTTCTAAACTAAACGAATATGTAGAGGGTCAGTGATAACATTGTAAATTCCATTGATTTATTTAGGGCTACATATTTGAAGAGCATGCAATTGAGTAATGGCCTCCCATTGTTAAAGTTATAAAATACCTTATTGAAAAGAATTGTTTTCAATAATAATTATTGAGCAGTAGCTCTATAATCCCAAAAGAATTCTTTAGATTATATGTTGTATTTTGTCATAAGATGTTTTCAAGTAAAATTATGATTCCAGTCTTATAAAAATTTAAAGCATAAAAGCACATCAGTTTATGATTCATACATAAATATTTTCTGTGCAACATTTTAAAGAGTCATAACAATTAGGAAAATCCTAGCATATCGTCAACTAAGCAGGAAGGTTATTGACACGTTAAATCTTAAATATATTTAAAAATCAACTCCCAAATAAACATGAGTTTTTAAAGTAAGATAATACATTTTTATAATAGAAAAGAGCATTATATTTATGTGTGAGAAAGAACTTATAGGCAAAAAGTTATAGGAAGTATCATCAAAATGCTATAAAGAAATTATTGGAAACAGTTTTAATTATTGTTACTCACTATTTACTCTTTAAAGGTGACTAATATGGAACTGGGCATGACACACACACCTTTTAACCCCAGCACTCGGGAGCAGAGACAGGTGGATCTCTCTGAGTTCGAGGCCAGCCTAGTCTTCAAAGTGATTCCCAGGCCAGCCAGGGCTGTGAAGTGTGGGGAAAAAAAAAGGAAGGAAGAAAGGAAAGGAAGGAAGGAAGGAAGGAAGGAAGGAAGGAAGGAAGGAAGGAAGGAAGGAAGGCTGCAAGGCAGCAAGCAAGTTTGATAACCTATGTTCAATCCCACTGTCACATGTCAATACCCACACATATTCTATTCACACACATGCATACATACATATGATATTAATATTAATTATTATTATTAAGAAACTACTGTCATAATAGTTTTTGTCCTATTATCATGAAATATTTAGCTACAGATTCAAAAATTTTGTTCTAATATTGATAATTTGAATTCCTACAATTCTTTCATTGTACATATTAGATAATACATATTAACTAGTGGAAAGATTATCCTAAAGGGAAAGATATAGTGGTTATATGTCTTCTAGATAGTATGAACGTCATTAAGTATACATATTTGCCTGTGTAGTCTTGTCCAAGTACAGTTGGAGTGAATTAATGTAGCTGAATAGTGCTTGTTAAACGCAGCCATGAATGCCAAGAAAAAGAGACTGGTGGCTGTGACTCTTACAGCAAGGAAAACTGATAGGAAATTAAAATACTTGGCTTTGTGGATTGTTAAAGACTGAATAATATCTTTGTTTGTTCTAGGTGTCCTGAAAGCCTTCGGCCTGAAACAGTGAGGCCTTGCTTGCTTCCCTGTAGGAAGGATTGTATTGTGACCCCATATAGTGACTGGACACCATGTCCCTCTTCATGCAGAGAAGGTATGGGGAGTAGATTCTGAAGGCTCTTCACCCAGGACCCTCATTCAGCAGGGCATTTGACTTCTTCTGGATGAAAAATGTTTATGATTCTTACACAGGGCCTTGACCTAGCTTTTCATGAATGTCAAAACATTTGGGTTTCTTCCTGGAAATAATACCACATTAGAGTGCCTCGTAGGCAGTAAATTTAATGCTAGAGTATGCCTTGAATTTTTATTATGTGCACCAAATTGTAATGATTCTAGATTTTATCAGTACATCTTATCTTTTGCTAATCATGAGAGGATGTATGCTGCTCTTGTGACTTTTTAAGAGAGTCTCAAATGGCCCAATAGATATGGCTTCTAAAGTTACAGGCAAGAAATAGCCTGAGACCAGGTTTGATGTGGACTCTATTATGTGGCCCAAGGATGGGAATAAAACAAAGATAAAAACAGCCAAGCTGACTCCCTGCCAATACTTAATGTGCCACGAGGCATTTCCAGGATGAGTATTTCTTCCCTACAAAGTTTGGTTTTGCTTTTGTGACTTGCAAAGACTCTTTTTTATCATGGTCAGTCCCCTGATAAATCTTTTCTTGCCCTTCAGGACATGGACTTTTAGCCTTCCCACTGAAAGAAATTTTCATACCTTCCATGTCACTTACACAGTAACAGCAAATTTTCTCTCAGTGTGACAGACAAAATCGCCTCCTATTTACTCATTTGCTCTCTCAATCTGTACATTGTCTTTACGCTTATTTCTTTTCTTTATGTTTAAGCTTCTGGACTCTCATTGGAGATTTGCAATTAAGAGTTAATTTCTAGTTTAATGACGACTTTAACTTGCTAAATTTTATTTTAAACCTCTCAATTTTCTGAATGTTTTAATTGATTGTTTTTACAGATGGTCATTGTGCATAGGTGAAGCACAAGTTTTGGGAATTTTTGCTTATGAGATAGAACCTCAGTATGTTGAGCAGGCAGGCGTGGTACTTAAAGTCTTTGTTCCTCTGTATCAGTTTCTGGGATTAGACACGCATACCACCACAATTAGAATGTTTGCTTTTATTTTTTATAGCATACTATTAAATATTATATAAAACTAAACTGCTAGTGGAACAAAAAGGTTTTTTTTTATTCCAATGCCTTTTAAACTTCTCAGTAGCTTTGGTAGAGAAAGGGTGGCTGCCATTAGTTTGCTTTTTTGTTTTTGAGACAGAGTATCACAGTCCAGGTTGGCCTTGAACTTACTAAGTAGATGAGGATGATCTTAAATTTGTGATATTCCTGGCTTCACCTCCCAAGGACTGAGATTACAGATATATAGCACCATGCCATTTTTGTTAGTGTTCTGTTGAAGGCCAAGCCCGTAATTATTCCACCAAGTGAACTATAACCCCAGTTGACATTAGTTTTTGTAAAATTATTAATGGTTTAATAAATGTTAATTTAACTGAAAAAAGAAAATGTTAATGGCATGAATTTTCTAAAAAGCTTTGGCATATTCTGGTTTTTAGAATAGATTTTATTATATTAATTATTTATTTTTCTTAAAGCCACATAAAATATAGTTATATTGTCTTGGTCATTATCAATTACCATACTTTCCTATAAGCTGTTATCTCTGAAGTATCTGGGGCTGTTCATCACTTCAGTGATAAAGATTATATATTACATTGCATCACATCACATTATATTACATTATGTTATATTACATTAGATCATATTACATGTGAAACCTTGTTTTTTTTTTGTTTGGGCTCAGGTTTTGGTTTGGTCTATAATAATTATAATATATAATAACTATATAATATGTGTAGACACAGCATACTTGATGTGCTCACTATGTGGCAAATGCTTTAGTTTGGTGTATTGAAAGCAATCTTTCTGAGAAGCTTCTGGGAAAAGCATTTATATCACAATAGAATAAAACTTCCTTAGAAAATTTGAACTGAATATTACTAATTATCAATTTCCTAGTAAGTTTATTATTTTAATACTTCATTAAAAGCAGTCAATATTCTTTCACTCTACAATGCTTTTTAAAATAATTACAATGTGTCAAGTTTGATCACAGTCAACAAGGTGATATCCTAGAGGTATGAGATATATCAGGAAATTCTTTTCTAATCTCTTAATTTATGTAAATAAAACATCATCATTGACTGTGAGGGTCAGCGAAATAAAAACGGGTAAATAAGAGAAGTAATTTCACTTTGGAAAATGACAAAGTACGTACTCTAATAATCTATAGTAGAATGTATAGGAATTATCGAATTTTCATTTAACCTTTCACTTATAAAGAGATTCCTCAACACACTGCGAGTATACCTTAATTCATATCCAGCAACCAGAATGTGTAGAAATTAAAAGAAAATAATTGTCTTCGAGCAGGAACAATGCAAGAGGAGAAGGAAATGAAGCATGAAGAATGATTATGGGTATTTATAATAATGATTACATTGGAATAGAAATGAGGTAATAAATGCAACAATAGAGCCCAACAAAGTGCTAGAAAAATTTCATATTGGCTCATATTGAATCTGAAGAATTTTAGTAAGAATAAAATATTAGATGACCTGTCATGTTAGGGGAAATGTTCAGCATACAAAATATTTAAAAATAAAATATACAAGTACTGATGGTCATAGCACTAAAGTCTTACAGAAGACTGAGTAACCAATACAAGATAAAAGAGAAGTCCATGAGATCCATGAAAGTATAATAATTTTGAATGCAGTGTCTAGAATGGAATAAACTTGTTGTTTACAAAGAAATGAAACAGGTAGAAAGAGAGGAGTACAGCAAAGGATATAACAAAGTGACTAATTGATGAATATTCTTAAAGTTACTGATACAAGGTAGATAGACAATGAGGCTAAAATCAGAAGTTTAGGAGAGTTGGAGATTTTTAAAGGTAGAAGGAAGGAGAAAGAATGAGAAATAGCTAAATGGAGCTATGTAGCATCTATTAAAAGAAGTGTAGAAAATTTCAGTGAAGAAACTGAAGATGAGAGATTGGGTATTCCAAATGAGTGTGTAAACAGAAACATCAGAGGTGGTAATAAATAAGAAGTTCTAATAAGTCATTCCTGTGGACAGTGCTGTGGATCCGAGTGATAATGAAGGAACACTCGGGTGCTGATTTGGTATAATGTGAGGTAAAATGGGTTGAGTTGGATTGATCACTTAGTCATATATAGATAACTGTTAAAAGTTAAAACTCAAGTTGCCACTAGATTACAGCTCTTTCCTGGATCTGACATGAGACCTCTCTGTGCAGGAACACTAGCCCAGGAACTTGCTGACATAGAAATAAGAGGCTCTTTGGTGAAGGAAGATATAAATAGGACTCTACTTGGCTGGGCCAAAGTTCCCTCACTTGGACAGCTGTTGGCATATAAAAGAGTTCCACAACAGCCTCGAAACAAAATCTTATTTATCTGGGAATAAACTCAGAGAAAGAGTAACAATCTTCAGTACTCTGTGTGCCCTGGGAATTAGAACCAAATCCAGAAGCCAAGAGGACCATGAAGGTTTTTTTGTCTGCTTTTATAGTACATGAAACCACACCCAAAGTGGGCTGGCATCTTAAAGTCTATTAGCTAAAGGAGATTCCACAGCACTTTCCTTTTTTGGCTAAAAAAAAAGAGTTCTGAGCCTAATATAAAACTATATACAATAAGAACAAATATCAAATATTGTCCAGGAAAAAAAAGAGTCAAAAACATACATAAAAATTAGAATTACAACCATCATGAGTAATATCAAGCAAGAAACATATGCTAAATGTTTCAATTATTATCCTATCCTAAAGAGTCTAAGTCTTATATTAAAAATGGCTTGACTAAGTCATGAGAGGAAAATAACTATAACTATCAAGTCTTCAACCCCCTCAAAGACCTGAGAAGGGAAATAATATTACTTGAGTAAAGAGGAAGTGCAATTAAGCAATTTCCAATAGGTGCAAGAAATGATAGAGACAACCAGTTACCTGGGCAATTACCCAAAGTCTTATTTGCAACATTGGGGCACCAACTTTGCTAAGGCCTAGAGTAACTGACAGAACAGTTTCATTGGCAAGAAAATTTTCAAAACCATCCTCCACTGTCTTGGCAAGGTTTGGCATCTTTTTGCTTATATCCTGCTTGTCCAGTCTGAACACTGCAAGAAGAAAACCAGCTCCAAGTGGAGTGTCTTCAGTTCCCAACAGTCTCGTTGGAATACATTGGTGCTTCCAGGACCAATCGTTTCTCGTGTCAACAGAATCCTAAGTTACTTAAATTCCATATTCTACAGATTTTTGATGTGGTAGGTAGAAGATTACCTATATATGAGAAATACAATCTGAGTGCATCTAAAGAACCTTATTAGTCTAACTATAAGTATGACTAACATAGATGACTATTGACCTATAATTCTTAACTAAGCCTTTATATTAAAATTTTAGACAATCTTTAAACAACTTTGCAGCAAATGAGGACAATGACCTCAAAATGTAAACAATGTATAAATATCTTGATCAGAGGTATAAATGTATAGTAAAATATGATAAATCGATCCTAAAATTGCATCAATATACAAAATATCTTAAGCAGAGGTAGAAACGTGTATGCAAACAATATGACAAAATACATTTGATAGGTGCACAAATATTGTAAGCAGAAATAGGAGCATATTCAATATAACAAATATAATTTGAATTTGTATCAATATACAAGAATCTATACTGATGTAAATTGTCTATAAGTAATGATTCAAGTATTCTCATTATTGTTCACTATTATTATTAGTGTAAATAAGCTCACACTAATCTACCTATTATCCCACCCAATCTCTTTTTTTCTTAAGAAAGACCTTGATTCTGATCATGAGCAACTTATAATCAACCTCCTTTAACTGAAAACAAACATTTATAAATAATCATTTTGGGAATTTGGATGCAGTTTTCTCCAAACTGCTTCATGCTGTTTGATGGGCAAAATATTTTTATGGTTTGTAGACACCTTTTGGGAAGATTTGTTCCATCTTCAGGAGGTCTTGTTCCATCAAATCACATTAGCCTGTATGGAATCTATAGGTTCTTATCTTCTGTGAAAACAAAAGCAGAACCTCTTTTCCAAAGTAACATATCCTTAGACCCAAATTTTGAAGTCAAGATAAATTTATGTTGGTTTAACTTAGCAGCCTGTACAATGAAATGTATCTCTGTAGTCAAAAAATTTTTAAAGAAAACGCAATAATATACATAATCCAGCCTCTCTATGTATATTCCATCTTTATTTTTTTAATGCTAATTGGGCTTGGCTAGGACCAACTCCAAGACCCTGTTTGTTTGTTCCACCCAGTACAACATGGTAGAGGCATGCTCATCACCTCTGAAAGCCATGCACGCTGCCCCAGCTCCAGGGACATTGCAGGTGTATGTTGCCATTAAGCCATTCGTAACATGCTGCTCACAGACCCCATTTAACCACTACGTAGCAAAACTTCATGAAAAAGCCAGAGCCATTTTGTTTCTGCCAGCAGGAAACAGGAAGCTGACTCTTAAAGAAGCCATGCCTCTTCTCCGTTTTTTGTGGATCTAGAAGCCCTCTTTTTTTCTTAAGCTTTTTTAGGTCTTCTGTGGATGTATGCTCCAGATGGTGAGCACCAATTTGAGTATTTGTTATACTCAAAATTAAATAAATAAATAAAGCACTCCTGGTCAGAAAATGGTTACAGATATGCAATAAAGGCAGATTCAGATAAAAAATACATCTGAATGAGTCACAGTGTTGGATAAATATATATAGGCTTGGGAGAAAGAAGAAAAAAAGTATAGACAGTTATAAAAAGAAATAGGCTAAAAAAATAAAGTCTTTGATGAGATAGTAAAAGTAATATAAAAAGTACAGACAATCATAGATTAAAGGAGTAAATAAAAATAAGCCATGTAAAGATGGAATATACAAAGAGAGTCTAGATTTTGTATATTATTGTGTTTTCTTTGAATTCTTTGTTTACAGAGAGACATTTCTTTTCTTTATTGAGCTCAACATTTTCTCTGATCCCTTCCATTCCTCCTCCCTCCCCTTCAACCCTATCTCATGGTCTCCATGCTCCAAATTTACTGAGGAGATCTTGTCTTTTTCTACTTCCAATGTAGATTAGATCTATGTATGTTTCTCTTAGGGTACTCATTGTTGTCTAGGTTCTCTGGGGTTGTGAATTGTACGCTGGCTTTCTTTGCTTTATTCTAAAAGCCATTTATGAGTAAGTACATATGACATATGTCTTTCTGGGTCTGGGTTACCTCATTCAATATGATGTTTTCATCCATTTGCCTGCAAATTTCAAGATGTCATTATTCTTTCTATTTTGCTATGCAGTGCTCCATTGTGTAAATGTATCACATTTTCCTTATCCATTCTTTGGCCGAGGGGCATTTAGGTTGTTTCCAGGTTCTGGCTATGACAAACAATGCTGCTATGTACATGGTTGAGCACATGTCCTTGTGGTATTATTGAGCATCCTTTGGATATATACTTAAAAGAGGTATTGCTGGCTCTTGAGGAACATTGTTTCCTAATTTTCTGAGAAATCACCATACTAATATCTGAAGGGGCTGTACCAGTTTGCACTCCCACCAGCAATACAAGAGTGTTCCCTTTACCCCACATCTTCTCCAGCATAAGTTGTCATCGTTCTTACAGGTGTAAGATGGAATCTCACAATTGTTTTGTTTTGCATTTCTCTGATGGCTAAGGATGTTGAGCATTTTCTTAAGTATCTTTCATCCATTTTAGACTCCTCTGTTGAGTGTTCTCTCTTTAGGTCTGTATTCCATTATGGGAAAATATCTTCATCAACCCCACATCAGACAAAAGAGTGATCTCCAAAATATACAAAGAACCCAAGAAATTGATCATCAAAAGAACAAATAATCAAATAAAAAAACAGAGAGACATTTTATTGTAGAGGATGCTAAGTTAAACCAGCATGATGGTATCTTGACCTCAAAATTTGGGTCTAAGGATATGTTGCTTTGAAAAAGAGATTCTGCTTTTGTTTCCACAGAGGATAGAAAGCTATGGAATCCTTATCAGCTAATATGATTTCATCAAAAAATACCACTTGAATCAATGGCCCAAATGGTCCAACATCCATGACAGCTTCAGGGCTGCAGACTGAGATGGACCTACCACATAGGATACACAATGAAAGACCTGATTAACAGCACACCCAATCAGCAAGAAGTAGTCTAGAGAACAACACTCAAACATGCTATAGAAATGAATACTTTGCATTGGTATGGATCTTGGTTTATTGATGTAACCTTAAGATCAATTTTGTTATTTCTGACTTTTATTGAGGTATTGGGTTTTTGAAGCTCATTTAAAAATGTAATGTATAATCAAGAAATACAGTTTAGTGGATAGTCATCTATAATAGCCAAGCTTATAGTCATGTTAGCTAGGCTTTCTAGATGTACTGAGATATATTTTAGATGGATAGGTATTCTTCAAACCTTCCAAAGACTAATAGAATATGGTATTTAAAATGTTTTAAGAACTTAAGACTTTTCATGACAATGAAGCACATCTATTTCTGGCAGCACCAATCTACTTCAAGAGGTTGATGATCATCAAATTGGCTCCTAATGGAGTAGGTTAGCCATTTGGGCAAGTAACTGCTCTTACCTGGACTAATTGATGGTATGCCATATGACATGTATATGCAGGACCCACAAAAATGTGACTGATAAATTTTTCAAAAGATGGGATGGTCCTTCAGTGTTCCTGCTTTAAACTTCTAGACACTCTCTAAGACATAGAAGAAAGTGACTAACAAACTGTCAATATAGACAGAACAGATTTTCAAATTTCCTGCTTCATGAAAAATCTGGCAAAGACTATAGACCTGAAGGCTAAAGATGGATGCCCCAACATTACAGAAGAATTTTGGGTGACTGTCAATACAAGAGATGTCTCTGTCAATTCTAGAACTTCTGGGGTCTTTGAAGAGTTAAAGACACATAGTTATAGTTCTTCTTAGTTCTTATAAAAGACAAATAAGATTTAAATCTTTAGACTCACAAAGATTCTATAGATGATGGAGTATTTTCCTTAATTTGCCAAATATAAGTGGACTAAATATTATAACAATAATTCTTGCTTGGTAACTCTTTTGATATATGTAATTTTAACTATGTTAAAGCTAAAACCTTCCTTTTCATTTAGACAGAAAAGGGGAGATGATGTGGGATTCCCCTTTGTATGCTTCAATATGTTTTATTACTATTGGTTATTAACAAAACCATTTTGGCCAATGGCTTAGAAGATTAAGCCAGATGGGAAATTCAAACAGAGATATAGAGAGAAAGTAGGTGGAGTCAGAGCGATACCATGTAGCTGCCAAAGGAGAAGAATACCAGCCAGCAGCCAGAACCTTACTGGTAGGCTACAGCCTCCTGGTGATCCACAGATTAATAAAAAATAGTTAATTTCAGATGTAAAATTTAACTAGAAATATGCATAAGCTATTGGTCAAATAGTGCTGTAATTAATATAGCTTCTGTGTTATTATTTGGGTCTGTGTGACCGGGAAATGAAAATGTTATCTCCATCTACAGATACAAATCAGCTCTACCCACTTTAAGTGAAAGCTATGTGCTAAGTCTCCTAGAAAATATTTTCAGAAAGCCAGGCTCTTAGATATAAAGCAATAACTATAATTGTGTATTGAAGACATAAAAGTAATGGGGTGATGGAAGACTAATAGTGGAGGATGTTTTGTGTTCTCCAAGACACTTTCTCTGCTCCCCTGCTAACTGCTGTAGCTGAGTAAGAAGGGACTGTGGCAGTACAGAAAGGCAGTGTTTTGTTGTGGTGTGGAAAATGAAACAATGGCATGAGACTAATATTCCCATCATCTACTTAAGAAATGATTTAGTCCAAGTAATTGAAATTGCACTGATTTCAGCACACAACTAAAAATTCTAAACAAAATTTTGTGTTCAATAAGAGGCAATGACAAAAAATAATTAATTCAGCAATGGAGTACTTCTTTTTTGATTTAAGTCTTCAGGTGAATCTTAAATTTTATGAGTTTTGTATTTACTAGAACTTGGAAATATTGTCCTTCTAGAAATCAGTTTAATAAGGTAAAATTACAGTGTAGTATTGCAGAAAATGGGGGTGGGGGAATTAGGTTTCAAGGAAGAAGAAAATGAGTCATTTGAAATATCATTTGTTCCTCTCCCATGATATACCTTGAAAAAGAATGAATGTCAAGAAAGTTCAACATTAAGTTGTGGGTAGTTTGGTCCTCAAACAGGTATGCACTTGTTAAATTTCAAAAAATTATTCAAGAATTTTGAAAAATGGCACTCAAAATATAAATTATTTCTGGACAGAATTTGGTACTTTAATTTATAAAAAGTAACTTCCTGTGATCAAATAATGAATTTAAAGGCTCAAGCCTGTTTGCTCCCTTTTTTCACACTGATTACCTTGAGAGTTAGACAGAATATTGCAAGAACAATATTTTCTCCTAAGACCCCAAAGATCTGAATACTAATTCGTATTTTGCTTCTTACATCTAAATTTACTTTCCCAATTCACATACTGTTACTCAAACTTGTTACTCTTCCTTTAACTAGTTTAACAATAAATTTTACTCTTTCTTTTTTTGTTTTGTTTTTGTTTTTGTTTTGTTTTGTTTTTCGAGACAGGGTTTCTCTGTAGCTTTGGAGCCTGTCCTGGAACTAGCTCTTGTAGACCAGGCTGGCCTCGAACTCACAAAGATCCGCCTGCCTCTGCCTCCCGAGTGCTGGGATTAAAAGCAGGGACCTCCAACACCTGGCTAAATTTTACTTTTAATTCCTTACACAAGTCATTTCTTTGACAAACTATACTTTGAATGTCTTGAGGTAACTGAAAAACTGCTAAAACAGTTTTATAGATTATGTATTTTCTTAATTTGTGTACCTTACAAGAACGTATTATTTTGGATATAGAATTCCCTTTCCTTATTCTATCTTGCATAGGGATTCCTGGATAAAAATATAGCACATGGGGCCTTCATAGTTGCATTTTCATTATTTCCCAAAGCAACATATACTAGCTTGTTTGTTTTTAATCCTCAATGTGCAAACTTAGGACCCAATACTTATTGCAGGGAATGGATAGAAACAAACAGAACATGCTAATAAACCATTAGAATGGGTGCAAAATAAATGTTTTCTCATTCAGTAAACATTAATAAAGTACTTCCTATGTGTAGACAATTTTGTGGATGTTCACAGAGATCAGTGGAAACCCTATGTATTTCCAAACACATTTAATAAACTGGGCACAAATATACGCAAAAGGTTATACCAAATTCCAAGTTTACTAGCAAAAATTGTTTGCGAATAAGCTTCCTTTTTAAAACCCCCATGGATTCTGTAGCTATATGTCCAGACCCTGACTGAATCCTAAAGTGAGCACACAAATTCTTAACTATGGTCAGAAAAGAAACAAGAATGTCGATAATCCCCATGCAACACCATTAAATTTCCTCTCTGAGGACTGCAGCTTTAATGTGTTCCAGTCTAATAAGGACACAGTTTTTGTCTTATGCCCACATGAGGTGAAAGATTTTGAATTTTGTATAAGAATACAGGGACTTCCACTGTACAGTCAATTAAAGAAGAAAAAAATACCCATAGTCTTTGATTTCTAACATACAAGTATATAATTTTAATAAAATGATACCAGAAGAACATTATAAGCTTGTATTTCAGATAACATGTCTGTTTCAAAAGTAGAAACAAAGAAAAATGAAGGATCTACATTGAAGCACATGAATTGGAATATCCTTGACTATGCACCAAATGACATCTAGACAATGCTTAGGAACTTCAGCTTATAAAGTGTCTTTGATGCTAAGCTCATCGTCCATTCTAATCCCCAGCACCTTGGCCTTAATTCTGCGTCTAACTTCCTAATGCAAATTGATAAAGGTTAACAAGTGACTTCCTCTAAATGTTTTGACCATCTAGGAAACAAAGACCTATATGTTGCTGATCTTTTTACTAATGAAGAAAACAAAGTAAGAGAGGGACTGAGAGAGGGATGGAAGGAAATAAAGTAATCCCTCTTCAGTTGCTAACCAAATGATCAGATGTTTATTTAGTTTACATATTCTTCTTAGAAATGTTAAATGATGGTCCTAAGCATATACCAAAATAAAATAAATATTCAAAATGATAGGATGGTGGAACTAAGTAGTGAATGGGGAGGGTATGAAGGCAAACCAAGAAAAATAACAAAGAGAAAATCAAAATTAATATATGCTCATGTGAGGAGAGGAAAATTAGACCTGAGATTCCAGTGACCAAAATGAAGAAACAAAGCCTAATGGATTCTGAAAAATATCCAGAGAAATGAGAATGCCCCTAGCTCTGGATTGTCAGAGGCATTTGTCACCTGAACTTGAAGCAAGAAGTCATTTTAACAATATAGTAAATAGAGAAGCATTGGTAACATTAAATTTCTACTGACATTTCCTACATCTTTTCTGAACATAGCTTATTAAATATGTAAAATCCAGAGTCAGTATGCAAATTTATATTGCTACAATAAAAAGTTCACAGCACTGCTCCCAACTATTTCAATTCCTAGTCGCCAGTAATTCCAGTCCCCAATTCCCTACTCCATTAACTATAGTATTCTAATTATTCATTAAAATAATTACCATGGCTATAAACATGATTCACACACAATGGGAACAATCCTAGCAATTTACAATAATCTAGAATCTTAAATTGGAACAAGATGCACATAACCATCTATTCAGTCCACTCCGTGCTCTTCTTTTCCATGACCATTCTTCACAAGCTCCTGGAATGCTTTTAAAACAGACTCTTAAACCCTGCTATCAGAAATGTTGACTTAGTCCATATGGGTTTGGGCTCATCTATCTGCTGTTATTGTTACTGTTTCCATAGGGCTTATCCAGAAGAGTCATTCAGAAATCTCAGGTACCTGATCAGCTCTTCTGTCTGGCTTAGGAGTCCTCTTTAGGACATGACTGCCATTGTGTGCCCACCACTGTGTTAAGGAATACCTTGAGCTCATGTAAAAAGGTTCTGTTGTGTGAAAATTTTCACTTTCAAATCATTTTATCCTTTAATCACAATAACTTTTGAAATCTTTTATTTTCTTTTCATTTGAGCTTCAGTTGTTAAGACCCCACTGTTCCTGTAGACTGTGTATGAAATATTTAAAAATCTTGCACAATAGTGTAAACATAATTCTATACAGAATTTTTTTCCAAGTGAAATTGTACCATGCAGCTACTCACCCTTAAAAGGTGCATGTATTGAAAGTTGAAATATAGTTCATCGGAGGTGGTTAACCGTATATCTCTACTTAAAATCTAAAAAGCAAATTTGAACATTCTTTAATCGGTAATACATTTATAGTGACAAACTGTTATCTTTCTTGATGGTAAAGTCCCCCTGTCCCATTTTTAAAAATCATTTGAAGTTATTTACTTAAAGTAATGGTTGATATTTTTACAGTTCCCTAAAAAATATCTTTCTCTAGGAAACTTCTTTTGTTTCTCTACATGGAGCATGATGCTCAGAGTGGGACCTGAATTGAAGCTCTTGGGCTGCTTAGAATAAATAATAAATAGCTGGAATACTCTATAAATTATGAATTTCAAATTAAGAGAGTAACAACAAAATAGCCTTATAACATTGAATATATGCTCCTAAGGAAGATCCACAGCAAGGGTTGTGTCCCATGTGGCAAACACGGCTACATGAGACGACATGAAAATAAACTTACAGTAAGGGGAAGGATTTAATAAGGTCTGTCATATTTCTCAAGGGGATGAAAAATACAAAACGACAATTAATTTGCAACTGCACAATAGAAGGACTGGCGGAGTGTGGAAGAGTTTCTCTTTATTCTTTACATTTTAGAATATAAACTGATTGGGTTTTGGATATAAGTGGTCTGTGAAAGAGACATTAGTAAATGGTTAGATGAAATAAGCTCTCTCACTTTGGGCATGTCACAGCACATGTTCCTAGAGTGAGGGGAATTTCTTCAAAACCAGCTTCTGCTGAGAGATCCTGTTACCAGTGCAATGTGTAGAGGTTGAAGCATTGCTTCCTTTCAGGGAACTCTGGAACCAGAAAGCAGTCTCGACATCGGGTCATCATTCAGCTGCCAACCAATGGAGGCCGGGACTGTTCAGACCCTTTATATGAAGAGAAGGCCTGTGAGGCACCTCCCACGTGTCACAGCTACAGGTAAAGGTGAAAAGGATGTATATGGTGCACTGGGTAATTCCCAGTTACATCTTTCAAGCTGGTATTCCTTTCACCAGCTCAATAGGTTGTTCATTGCTCAAGCAACCATCCCTCACCTGTATTTCAGAGAACCTTTCCATTTCTGAAGTTACCTCTCTGAAGGTAAAAATATGTGTGAATTTCCAACTGTTTAGGTACCTCTAGTAGGTGAGGAGACTGTCTTATGTTTACATAAACTATAAGAAATGCATAAAAAGCTAACAATTACAAGATACATGTTCCTTAGGAAGGGACTTGTTTGTCACGGGGGAATAATAGCCAACAGTGTGTCCCTTGTCTCCGAAAGAGCCCGTTTCACATAAGTGTGAGCACTGGGGCTCAGGAAATGACATTGTTCTACTGTAATGCTAGTGAGAAGTCTGTTCTATCAATCTATTAGCAATTCTAGGAACGCTGAAGTCACTGAAACTACACATAACCTGAAATTTTTATTACAGAAACCTGGCCTCCTTGACATTAAGACTGAAACTTTCTCATTGAACCTTGCTGAAGAGTATCATTGCAGTCCTGACAGCAAATGAAACACTATGTACTATGGCACTAACTAATGAAATGTGTGATTACAACACGATAACTTAAGTGGTAATTAGTGGTAAATTGCCGTCTTCATACATGTATCACTAATTCAGAAGTGACAAATGTCATTACTGTGTATTTACACTATGAACATTACTGACTGCTTTCCCAATGTATTGATTTTTGGAATTTGCTTTCATTAGGGGACATTATAATTTCAGTTGCTGTTACCTCTGCAGTGATCATCCAAAGCTCACTGACTGGAGTTTACTCAATGGAATGCAACATTTCTGATGCCAGCTGGGGCATCTCTTGGAAGTATAAATAAGAAGTTCAAATGCTCCCTGTCGCTTTGTGAAGTCTGTTTCTACAGAACTTGCCAATGATATAGTCTTGTCTGTAGTGCCTAGGAAGAATTTTGTATTTAATGTTGCCTTTAGAAGGGGTTAGTGAGTAGCTAAATTAAACTTAGTTAAAACTGAATATGGATAAACAGCCTGCTTTTTGTTAACACATTGTCTCTGTGATTTGCCTGCCAATTCTGCTTCTTCTGACTGAGATTTTATTCTCCTCCTGTAGGTGGAAGACTCACAAATGGCGCAGGTGCCAGTTAGTTCCTTGGAGCATTCAACAGGATGTCCCCGGAGCTCAGGAAGGCTGCGGGCCTGGACGGCAGGCAAGAGGTGGGAGACCACACACAAGGGTCGATTTGCTTCCCACTTCTTCATCATTTTATCTTGTATCTCCCCCACCACTGCCTTGTTGCATTTTGCTTTGATATCAGGCTTGGCATACAGAGCAGAGCAGATAGGAACAGCTTTACCCTATTCTACAAAACACTAAGAAACAGAAACTTAGGCTTTTGAAATTTTGTTCTTTGGAATGAACACATAACTGTTGAGTTCTTCCCTTGTTAATAAGTGGAAGAAAAGTTGGTGCAGGTTTTGGTTATGACATAGATAATGATATAACTAATCATTTGTGTGTTTTTCAATAATGGCAATTTATAGTGCTTTACTTGATATCTTAAAAATCACTTTGATTCATACATCCTTGTTTGTATGCATCATAATTGTCCATACACACAATGTAGTGTAACTGGATAGCTTTCCTGGATTTCCCAATGGTGACACCCCGAATATCACAGAGGCTATCCATGATCCTGATCATACTTGGTACTGGCTTTTAAACTGAATATTTATTTACTCAAAACTTGCAGTACGTGAAGTACAGGCTGTCTGCACTTCTACACAACAAAGAATTCTGTAGAAGTGTGTGGTAGAAAGTTTCCAAATATGCATTAAGTGCTAGATTTTATAGGAAATAAATATCAAGATTTGGAGAATATTGTTTATACCCATGCATGAAATAGAAAAATTGGTGTATAGATATTTCATTATTTTTACTTATACAAACTGTCGACAGTTAATACATATACTGGAAATGTAGCTTGATATGTAATTGAACATGCATCAACCTTTCTTTAACCTCTAAAGATGTGCTTTGCTCTTTCATTTGTATTTATTTTCTTAATGAGGATACAAAAGTTTGAAAATATAGGACAGAGTTCCCATTTTTATAGACATTACTATGAATTCTAGCTTTTACATTAAAAACATTCCTTTTTTAATCTTGTGGGAAAATCCTTTTAAAATAATCTATTTTTACATAGTTCTTTTAAGAAATCTTCATTTGAAATATAAATTTTACTCTATTGTTAATATTATTTGTAGTACAATGCCTGCTCTACATGCTAGGTATGGTTTACGAGTCGGGCAAGCGGCTGGAGATTAAAACACACACAGAGAGACATGGGTAACACCAAGAATGCCCTCTTTATTGTGTTCCAGGGCAGCTTACATAAGGTCTCCTTGACTAATGGCCACATCCTAACTCTCAGCTGCAAGACCATTGGAAACCACTCCCCTGCCATCAGGAAATCCTGAGGGTCTCATGCTCAGAGCACCTGCAGAGCAAGTTATTTACTCCAGCAGGCAGGGGATCACAGGAAATTCGGGGTCTATGGGTCCATAGTCCCCAATAATTATTGACATGGTGACATTTAGGATTGCATTTTACTTGAATAACTTCCATGAGTCCCTTCTGCTGTGGGGGATGTTGTCTGTGATATCCCATAAGCTCACATGATATTCTGATCTTTTGTGTCTCAAGCAGATCATCTCATACTGATAGTGAAAAATACAGAAATATTGAAAATTGAAGTAAAGTGCAGACTATCCTGCAGAGGAGGGGAATAGGTTCTGGCAAATGTGCAGATTAAAAGCTCTAGATTTAGGGTCCAGGTACATTTATTTACCTGAGGACAGAGAAAAGTTCTCTGATGGGGTGAATCTTCCCTTGGCTGGTGTGTGCGTGTGCGTGTGCGTGTGCGTGTGTGTGTGTGTGTGTGTGTGTGTGTGTGTGTGTGTGTGTGTGTGTAAAATACTAGCAGAGACTTGTCCATTCCTTGAGACAGCCTGGGACTACCCAAGTGATGGCCTTCCTTGGTTGCTGGGTCACACAGTTCTGATCCCATCTTTCAGTCTCATCTCTGTCATAAACCTTAGATAGAAACAGCTTGGGGCAGAGCTATATTGAACTGAGTCACCCTTCCCACTATAAATTTTTCTTCAAAACAATTGAGAAGAACAAAGACTTATCATTCGCTGACCACTCTCGCTTCAAGCCAAGTGTGAATTCATGTACATTTCTGGTTCCACACAGAGTTCGTAATGATCAGGGACATGGGTTAGTTTAGAAGTCAAGATATACAAGTTTCATTTCCAATTCTAGTACAAATGCAAGGTGGGCTTTCCTCATCTAGTCGTTCTGTGTGGAAGAGAAAAACTCTGGTCTAAATGTAGGGTTCTTTCCATTTTAATATGTAACCATTCACAAATAGTTCTCAGAGATCAATAGTCAGAATATAAAAGGTATATTTTATAGAATACCACTAGAGGAAATGTTGGATATGATTGTCCAGGCTAGTTTTGTGTCAACTTGACAGAGCTAGAGGCATCTGAGAGAAGGGAGCCTCTGTCTTCTCCACAGGTTTTCATGTAGGCAGGCAGGAGGTACATTTTCTTAACGAGTTATTGATATAGGAGGACCCAACTCATTGTGTGTGGTACCGTCCTGGGCTGATGGTCTGGGGTTCAATAAGAAAGTGGGCTGAGCAAGCCTTGAGGACATAGTCATTCCTTCATGCCCTCTGCATCACTTCCTGTCTACACATTCCTGCCATCTTTCAGTTCCTGTCCTGACTTCCGTCAATGATAAAGAACAATATGAAATCATAATACAAATAAACCCTTTCCTTCTAAAGTTGGTTTTAGTCATGGTGCTTCATCAAAGCAGTAGTAGCCATAACCAAGGCAATGATGAAAGTGGTACACATGTGAAATGGCTTCATAATTCAAAACTCTGCTATTAAAAGCTACACAAACTTGAGGGATTCACTTACTCCCTTTGAGGATAAACACAAAATTCTTGTAGAACTGGGCTCACATTGTCTTCATTAAAAGATAATTCCTTCCCCTTCCTGTCAGTTCATAACCCTGATGACTGTGCACAGGATATCACAGGACACGGTAGCCACAATATGAACAAGGACATCTTGCTGTTTTGACACACGGCCTGTACAGAGGCTGATTTCTTATGGTGTTTATTGACTTTAGCATTTCTAAATCTCATAGACTCTGTTGTTTTCTGGTCCTAGTGAATACTTCTTAATATCTAATAAACTTACCCACTTTCTCTGGGAAAATGGAAGTTGTCTATGGCTTCCTCAATGTCGCTTTTTTTCGACTTTTGAGTGTTTATTTGTTGGCTACCTGTTTGGTGGCTCTTCCTCCCCCTTGTCTTTAAGCAATGCTTGCTAATCTTGGCACAGTCCCCACACTGCTCACTCTACCCCAGAAATCTTATGCATTTCAGGAAATCTGGGATAACAAATTTGCATTATAGTAACTGGTTTGTTTGTAGTTCATTTTAGGATAACAACTTTCATGAAAATGAACTTCTTGTCTTTATTACTCCAGCCTGTGGAGATTTCTTTTCCTTGGCTATGATCCTATGAGGCATGAGATGGAGAGAACTATCTTTTGTTCTTGGAAAGAAAGAAATATGTTCTTATATTGATGTTCATGGTTGATTCCAGAACTGTGAATGATTAGTTTCCCAATGTCTCAGTGTCTTTATCATTGACATCATATGGTCACAAGCAAAATAAAATGAAAGAAAATGTTTTCCTTTAGTTATTGAAGTAATCATGTTGCACTAATTAAGTCAGCAAAGTCTATAGAATGGGAAGGTCTATGTTGTCTAGTATGTCAGACTTCCTATTCTAGCCATACATTCATTTGTGACTGCATTAAGGAGGCTGTGCAGAAAAATGCATGGGTGTTGTGAAAGGCTGGGGAGATTGAAACGAAGGAGCTTAGGGAAATGAGATCATTTACTTTCACCCAACAAATAGAATGTAGACACTAAAAGCAATTGATTGCAAATCTGATCATTTGAAGTTGAAGGAGCAGGAAAGACTTAAAGCAGCAGCTTGTCCTTGACTTGTCCCATCTACCTAGAATAACCAGAAAGGAGAGAGGAATGCACAAACTGATCGGTTCTATAAGCTAAGCATTGGAGTTATGAACTGTAATTAATAAGTTCATTGAAAAGTAGATAGGTTGAGGCTACAGATATGTGAGCTGGAGCCTGGGGAGATATTTATGGAGACCTATAAATGTCAGGATCAGTGTTTGAGACCGTGTTCAATAAGTGAAAATAGTAAGGCCTGATAAAAGCAGCGTTTTATCTGTCAGCGTGTGCAGGATAAATTAGAACATCAAGACACTTGGGTCCAGCTTCTGGCTAAGATACTGTTGGAACAATAAAAGGCTGAAGTACCAGAGGTTTAGAAGAGAGCCACAGTATGAAAAGGTACAGAAATAAAGAGATATTGGACTTAAAATAGTGAAGATGACTTCATGACAGAAAACAGAATGGGTAGTAGAAATAAGAATTAAAGTTGTATCTTGTACTCCCTAACTCCAATATTTTCAACTTCATATTACTTACATTGGTGGAAACTTTTAATTCTGAATGCAGAGCTAATTTGGAAGGCTGTAATTTGTATGATTTACATAGTACAGTCACCAAGTAGAAAGTGCCTAATCTAAGGTTGAAAGGGATATGTAACTGTAAAGGTAACATAAATGGTAGGTGGTTATTTGATCAACATTTCATAAAATGGTTTGCTGTACTATAGAAAACTTCACATGTCCAAGATATCATATGTATTTATATTAAAATATGGTAATAATATTTTTCCAATAGTATATTTCCTTTTTCTCCAGCCTACACACATTCCAAGTTTCTTTAGTTATTTCTTTTAGTCTAAAGAATATAGATTTAAATTATTATTTCTATAACTTAGTAACTTTAGATTAGCATTTTATTGTTTACTTCAGAAATCAATTATATGAATTAAAATATAGCCACTACCATTAAACAGCATGCTAGAATTCTAAAACTAGATATATTTATTTTATGGCATTTATCAAATGATTTGCCTAAACTATGGCCTGTCAACCAAATCTAGCCCCCAGTCTGTTTCTTTGTAGTTAGCCTTTTATTGGAACACAGTCATACCCATTTCTTTTTTT
>PVIU01019187.1:0-36959 GCA_004026605.1 Ondatra zibethicus | reverse complement strand
CAACAAGATCGACAAACCCCCATCCAAACTAATCAAAAAGCAGCTATAACACTCAAATTGACAAGATCAGAAATGAAAAGGCAGGGACATAACAACAGACACTAAAGTAATTCAGAGAATCATTAAGTCTTACTACAAAAGTCTGTATGCCACAAAATTGGAAAATGTAAAAGAAATAGACAGTTTTTTAGATAAATACAATATACCGAAATTAAATCAAGACCAGGTGAACAATTTAAATAGACCTACAAGTCGTGAGGAAATAGAAGCTGTCATAAAAAGCCTCCCAACCAAAAAAAGCCCAGGACCAGATGGCTTTAATGCAGATTTCTACCAGCACTTCCAAGAGGTGCTAATACCTATACTCCTTAATGTGTTTCACATAATAGAAACAGAAGAGTCATTGCCAAACACTTTTTATGACCCTACAGTTACCCTGATACCAAACAAAGACAGAACCAAGAAAGAGAATTATAGACCAATCTCACTCATGAACATCGATGCAAAAATTCTCAATAAAATACTAGCAAACCGAATCCAAGAACGCATCAAAAAAAAATCATCCATAATGATCAAGTAGGCTTCATCCCAGAGAAGCAGGGCTGGTTCAACAATGAAAATCTATCAATGTAATCCCTCATATAAATAAACTGAAAGAGAAAAAAACATATGATCATTTAATTAGATGCTGAAAAAGCATTTGACAAAATTCAACACCCCTTTATGATAAAGGTCTTGGAGAGATTAGGGATTCAAGGATCATATCGAAATATAATAAAAGCAATATCCAGCAAGCCGACAGCTAACATCAAATTAAATGGAGAGAAATTCAAAGCGACTCCACTAAAATCAGGAACAAGACGAGGTTGTCCACTCTCTCCATATTTCTTCAGTATAGTGCTTGAAGTTCTAGCAATAGCTATAAGACAACATAAGGAGATCATGGGGATTCAAATTGGAAAGGAAGAAGTCAAACTTTCATTATTTGCAGATGATATCTAGTGTACATAAGTGACCCCAAAAACTCTACCAAAGAACTTTCTACAGCTGATAAATACCTTCTGCGATGTGGCAGTATACAAGATCAACTCAAAAAAAATCAGTAGCCCTCCTATACATGAAGGATAAAGAAACAGAGAGTGAAATCAGAGAAACATCACCTTTCACGATAGCCACAAATAGCATAAAGTATCTTGGGGAAACACTAACCAAGGAAGTAAAAGATCTATTTGACAAGAACTTTAAGACCTTGAAGAAAGAAATTGAAGAGGATACCAGAAAATGGAAGGAGCTCCCATGCTCCTGGATTGGTAGGATCAATATAGTAAAAATGGCAATTCTACCAAAGTCAAGCTATAGATTTAATGCAATCCCCATCAAAATCCCAACAAAATTCTTCATAGACCTTGAGAGAACAGTAACTAACTTTATATGGAAAAACAAAAAGCCCAGGATAGCCAAAACAATCATATAGAATAAAGGAACTACCGGAGGCATTACCATCCAGGACTTCAAACTCTATTACAGAGCTACAGTAATGAAAACAGCTTGGTATTGGCATAAAAACTGAGACGTTGACCAATGGAATCGAATCAAAGACCCGGATATTAATCCACAAACCTATGAACACCTGATTTTTGACAAAGAAGCTAAAATTATACAATGGAAGAATGAAAGCATCTTTAACAAATGGTGCTGGCATAACTGGATGTCAACCTGTAGGAGAATGAAAATAGATCCTTATCTATCACCATGCACAAAACTCAATTCCAAATGGATTAAAGACCTCAATATAAATCTGACCACACTGAACCTGATAGAAGAGAGAGTGGGAAGTAGCCTGCAATACAGTGCGCACAGGAGACCACTTCCTATGTAAAATCCCAGAGGCACAGACAATAAGAGCAACAATGAATAAATGGGACCTCCTGAAACTGAGAAGCTTTTGTGAAGCAAAGGACACAGTCATTAAGACAAAAAGGCATCCTACTAAATGGGAGAAGATCTTTACCAACCCCACATCAGACAAAGGTCTGATCTCCAAAATATACAAAGAACTCAAGAAACTAGATATTAAAATTCTAAATAACCCAATTAAAAAATGGGGTAATGAACTGAACAGAGAATTCTCAACAGAAGAAGCTCGAATGGCCAAAAGATACTTAAGGTCATGTTCAACTTCCTTAGCCATCAGGGAAATGCAAATCAAAACATCTTTGAGATAGCATCTTATACCTGTCAGAATAGCTAAAATCAAAAACACCAATTAGCCTATGTTGGAAAGGATGTGGTGTAAGGGGAACACTCATCCATTGCTGGTGGGAATGCAAACTTGTGCTACCACTTTGAAAATTAGAGTGGCGGTTTCTCAGGAAATTGGGAATCAACCTACCTCAGGGTCTAGCAATATCACTCTTGGGAATATACCCAAGAGATGCCCAATCATACTACAAAAGCATTTGTTCAACTATGTTCATAGCAGCATTATTTGTAATAGCCAGAACCTGGAAACAACCTAGGTGCCCCTCAATGGAAGAATGGATAAAGAAAGTGTGGAATATATACACATTAGAGTACTACTCAGCGGTAAAAAACAATGACATTTTGAATTTTGCATGCAAATGGATGGAAATAGAAAACACTATTCTTAGTGAGATAACCCGAAGCCCAAAAGATGATTATGGTATGTACTCACTCATTAGTGGACTCTAGCCATAAACAAAGGACATTAAGCTTATAGCTCACAAGCCTAGAGAAGCCAAATAGCAAGGTGAACCCAAAGAAAAACATATAGATCCTCCTAGAAATTGGAAGCAAACAAGATCGCCTGGCAAAAGTTGGGAGCTCGAGGGTGGGGCTAGGGTCGGGAGTCGGGGAAGGGGAGAGAGGGAGCGAGAAGGGAGAAGGGAAGGCTGGGGAGAGCTTGGGGGAGTAGGAGGGTGGAGATGGAGGAAGGGCGGATATTGGAGCAATGAATAAGATATCTACATTTTAGGGTTGGCAAGAGTCTTAGCTCTAGAGGGGATCCTAGGTGTCCACGGGGATGTCCCCAGCTAGGTACTTGGGCAGCAAAGGAGAGGGTGCCTGAACTGGCCTTGTCCCATAGTCACATTGATGAATATCTTGATTATCACCATAGAAATTTCGTCCGATGGATGGAGATAGAGACAGAGACCCACATCCACATCAGAGCAATGGACTGAACTCCCAAGGTCCAGTAGAAGAGCAGAAGGAGGGAGAAGATGAACAAGGAAGTTAGGACCGCGAGGGGCTGGTCCACCCACTGAGACAGTGTGCCTGATCTAATGGGAGCTCACCAAATCTAGCTGGACCAGGACTGAACGAGCATGTGATCAAACGGGACTCTCTGAACGTGGCTGCCAATGGGGTCAGACTGAGAAGCCATAGATAATGGCACTGGAACCTATCTCTTCTGCATGTATTGGCTTTTTGGGACCCTAGTGTGTTTGGATGCACACCTTCCTAGGTCGGGATGGAGGGGGAGGGCCTTGGACTTCCCACAGGGCAGTGTACCCTGCCCTCTCTTAAGGATGCAGGGGGAGGGAGGAGGGTTAGTGGGGGAGCGGGAGGGGACTGGGAGAAGGGGAGGAAGTGTAAATTTTTGAATGGAAAAAAAATTTTAAAAATTAACAAAAAAACCCCACTATATATTGCTTATCATCCCAAAGTGAAAATTGTTGACAGCCAGAGTGGACAGCATTGAAAGGATGGCCATTTTATTCGAGAGGACATTACTTGGACAAGTATACTGGGAATTCTGGGGCTACAGTGGGCAAGGGTTCTTCCACTTTGGGCGGTCTGTTGGCTTATATTCTGGATGTGAGACTGTGCAAATTCTACAGCACAACAATTCAGTCACTGGGTGGATATTCAACAGAACTGTGTAGGATATGGGTATTCAAATATACATAATACACGGCAGCAGGATTGCTCTGCAGGTAAAGGAGACTGCTGCCAAGACTGGAAAAACTCAGTTTGATTCCTGGAACCCATATGATGAAAGGAGAAAACTGAGTTTTGAGAGTTGACCTCTGACCTCCACACTTATGCTATAACATGTGTGCATCTCCATAGCAAATAAAGGTAAAAAAAAATGCCCACAATGACTTTTATTTTCACTCACCAAGTATGTAGTGAACAAATATTTGGTGGTATGTTCATATAATCAAATATTAATATAAACAAAATAGAAATAATTTAACTTACATTTCAAGAAATACAAAGACAAACTTCAAGCTTAATGTTGAGCTGTTGAAATTAGACCCAGAGATGAGCCAGCTGGGTTAATACATTTATAAACATTTTATAAGAATTATGCCTGAAGAACAACTTTTGAAATACGGCAAATGGTTATTATGTTAGCCTGGAAGTTCCGACCACAGAGCTGAACAGGGACATCCACAATGGTGACAATGACCTATTTTCTCAGCAAAGATAATGGTCGCACAAATGTCTTAATTTCGAAGATATCAACCTGAACACTGGAATGTTCTCTAAAGGTAGAAAGTAAGTGCACTGCTCTAAACATGTAACAAAAAATATGGCTCCATCCCTGACAGATCTTCGTGTTTGTTTTTCTAGTTATTATTAACGTTTTATATTATCAACAATATTATTACTGATATTATCAATTATCAGTTGATATTATTAATCTAACTTGGCCACCAAGTTTCGAAGCTTGTCTTTTCTTCAATGAGTATCTGCCTTGGGTCTCTCTGCCCTTACTCTTTCTCAGTATCTGCAAAGTGAAGATTGCTCATAGCTTAACTTTCTTGGTAGGCAGGAGCACTTTGTAAGTTGCTGAGCCATCATTTCTCAAAGATTAGAATCAACTTTTTACTGTAATATGAAAGAATTAGTACATGATTTGGGCTTCTGGATATGAAAGCAGATGAATTTTGACATTTACTCTTGTGATTGCTTGAATTATACCACTCTGCTTACAAGATGCCCAAAGTCTTTTGTTCTTTGCAAGTACATGAAATAATCTAGAAGAGCCTTGTCCATGGGCAGGCCTCCCCATCATCACCGCTTTAACAAGGACAATGATTTTATTCAATTTCAATTTATTTTAAGGATTCAAGATCCACCATCACTTTTCAGTAGAGTCAACTTAAGCTACTTTGCATCCATAAGGGTGGTTGCTTCGTTTTATGCTTGTTTATCTGTTTGTTATTTATTGTCAGCATGCCCTTAGTTCTGTGAAATAACTCTTTCCATAGAGAAGTTAATATACCGCATGAAAAGAAAATATTGCTGTTTTTATAATTACTCATCTGTGTAGATCTTTCTACAATCTCATAATGTGATATCTGTTCTCTTGCCTTGCAGCTCTGCTGATTCTTATTATAAATGGTTTTTATCTTCACCATCCACATTTGGAAGCAAAATGTTTTGCCTCTAAACAAATAATACTTTAATTGCCAGCAAACAAAATGGAAGATATCATCACCTTACTGATCTGTGAGTCAATATCCAGTAGGCATCTGAGCCATCACACACAGTTCAGGTGGATCCGCCTGGGGAAGAGGGTGAGAGTTAGGGATACTTCCATCCTTTTAAATCCAAGAGTGGAAGATCAACTTATGGTACTAATAAGCTAGTACATCAAACCAACTTCCATCTGGGAGATTACTAATATAAACTATTACATTTGAATGCATGCCCACATACACACTCTCAAACACTGAACACATGCACACACACACATATGCACACACACGTGTAGTACACATAAGCACACATTCACATGAACATACACAATCACATGTATGCACATGCATACACACATACACATCACATGTACACACATATGCACACAATCTCATACATGTGCATGCACATGTGCACACACACAATTTCTCTCTCTCTGTCTCTGTCTCTCTCTCTCTCTCTCACACACACACACCTGAAGACACTGGACAGTTGCCTTTACAGCATTGGGTATTGGAGGACCTAACATCTAGTTAAAGGGAAAAGCCAAGTGACAGTTGGTCCTGGCATTTGGTTCCATTCTTCAGACAAGGATGTGACAACCCTAAGGAGTTGCTAAGAGACCAGATAGTGCAGGGATTTCTACAACTGCGTGAGATCAGAAGGGAGGAAACAAAACTAAGATATATATTCACCCAGAAGTGTCCTGGTAAGCTAATCAGTGTTTTCTTTGGGTTCCTGATATCTCCATACAAGTTCACACCAGAAGGCTGCTCTAACCATCACTGAAATATCTAATTTAAAATCAACTCAATTCCCCATTAGAGCTAGGAGTTCTGCTTGTAATTAGCTACCTGCTTAAAATAGAAATCCTTATGTTATAACTCTGGTGGACCATTTAAAATTCAATAAATCATAAATTGGCATAAAAGAATTAAGAATAAAAGAAAAACCATATATTAAACAGATGCAAAAGAGAATCGATGCAAATATGAAATACATACCTTGAAATAATGATACTCCTGGAAGCATTAAATGATGGGACAGTATTTGGCAGGAAGCAAAAGCCTTCAATAAAGTGTCAAATGAAACGTCTAGAAATACAGCCACAGAACTGAAACCAGCTGTTACTTGGAAGGGGACAGGGATAGTGCAGACCCAGGTGGAAAAATAATTTAACAGAACAGATGAGAATAAAACATCAAGCATGAAGCACAGAATGAAACAAGCATTTAAAATACTGAAAGTAAGTGAAACAGATAGGTCATGGGCACAAGGATACATGGGTAAGTGCTACTACAGTCCCAGAAGAGAAGAGGAAGATAATGGGACAAAAACAATATGCGGAGAACTAATGGCAGATACATTGTCAAAGTGAATAAAATACAGTAAGCCACAAGCTCATGAAGTGCTACAAATGCTACACTGAATAATTAATAGACGCCCACAGATAAGGACTAACGGAAATAAAGTAATCTCAAAAATCAGTCAGAAAAAACATATATTAATATTACCAATATAATGAAAATGATAGGACTGATGACTAGCTTATAAAATGAAGTACTGAAGATGAAGACTTGAATTAATTATTAGGAGCAATTGCTGCTTTTTCAGGGGACACAGTTTGGTTCCCAGGACCCACATGCAGGCAGTTCATGCCCACTTCTGGTCTCTTTAGGCAACAGACACAAATGTAATGTATATACTATTAATGCAGGTAAACACACACAGACACACACACACACACACACACACACACTAAATAGAAATAAATAAATCTTTTGATGTTAAAAAAGTTACAATGAAGGCCGTACTGCAGCTGTTTAAAAAATTGCTCATCATTGAAAAATTGAAAGAAAAATATAGTCAATATAGAATTCAATATCCAAAAAAATATTCCTCAGAAAAAAATGGAGGCAAAGCAAAATTTGAGAGTGTCTCTCACCTCAGCCCTTCATGCTCTTAGTAGCAGGCAGGTAACACCAATGGTGTGAGCAAAAGTGCACGGACAGAGGAGGAACAAAGGAAGGTTATTTGTCCATGACAAAATTTCCCAAAGTCTTAGGAAATTTGAAAGTCATACATCTAATCAGCATTAATTGTTCATGAATCAGAGAGCAAATAGCTAAGACCCAAGCATAAACCTATGTGAAGCAAGAGGAGCATTTAAATTAAGCTTTAAATTAATTCAGTGTGCCCTATAATCCATGGAGTAACTTTATTTTTGTGGTTTTTTCAATTTAATGTGTGTGTGTGTGTGTGTGTGTGTGTGTGTGTGTGTGTGTGTGTGTGTGTATCATGTGCATTCGGAAGCCCATAGAGCCTAGAAAAGGGCATCATATTTCCTGGAACTGAGTTACAGAGGTTGTGAGCTAGCATGTGGGTGCTGTGACCCACATCCAAGTCCCATGCAACAGGAGGAAGCTCTCTTAACTCCAAAGCCATCTCTCTCCAGCCCCTAGAGAAGCATTTTAAAACAAAACAGGGAATCCATTAGGAATAATAATAATACATAATAAATCAAACTATACTACCTTAACCCTCTCGAAAAGAGAAGTTTCTTGAGTTGGTAGTTTAGGAAGGATGTGGTCCCAGTAGGGAGACATAGAAGTTGGAAGTAGAAAAGAATGAATGTTAAAAGAGAGATAGATTTGCTACTTAACCATCAGGATGGGCTACTAGGACATACCCCTCTAGTACTTCCGGGGCAGGGGAGGATGATGAAGTAGATGAGTATCTGAGAAATGGAAAGGGGAACATGGGCCTATACTTGGCCCATTGCTCAAATGTGGCTCCATGGGAACTAACTTTCCTAGACCCTTGAGCCTTTAAAAGTACCAAGGTGAGCTGGGCAGTAGTGGTGCATGCCTTTAATCCCAGCACTCAGGAGGCAGAGGTAGGCAGATCTTTGTGAGTTCGAGGCCAGCCTGGTCTACAAGAGCTAGCTAGTTCCAGGACAGACTCTAAAACCTGAGAAACCCTGTCTCAGAAAAAAAAAATTACCAAGGTGAATTCCATTTAGGCAACAAGATGTTGTATAGGAACCAATCTCTGATAGCACCTGCAGAAAAGTGGTCAAACACTCCATGGAACAGTCATGCAAAGCCATAGTTATTGGAATAAGCTCAAATTTTTCAGCTGGTGTGGAAGAGACCTTGCTGTAAGATCTGTAGTATTGGTCCTGTCGAGGATATGGTCCAGTTCTTCAGACCACAGATTCGTTGAGTTACTCAACTGTCTTACAGTAAAGTCTGATTTTACATAATTGACCTAGTGTATAAGTCTCTTGGAAGCAACTGACAATGCGTCTGGTAGAAAATAGAACGCTGAAATATTTGGACAAAGTCTTTGACTTCAAGTTATACAGGCATAATTTCAAGAAATCAAGATCTCTGAGAAGAGACAACACAACAGGGTGTAGTTTTATAAATGAGACAAGGATTTCATATGCAATATCTCAGTTGTTCTCAACTTATGGGTTTCAACCCCTTTGGGGCCAAATGACCTTTTCACAGGGGTCGCATATCAGATACCATACGTATTAGATCTTTAGATTATGATCCATAACAGTAGCAAAATAACTCTTATGAAGTAACAATGAAATAATTTTATGATTGGGGGATTACCGCAACATGAGGGACTGTATTAAGGGTCACAGCATTAGGAAGGTTGAGAACCACTGCAATGTTTGGATAATCAGAGATATTGTGAGAGCTCTACCAAATCGAAAGAGGCGCTGAGGAAGGCAAAGCCACTGAGGAGAATCATACGACTGGAGGCGGTCAAAAACTGATCTAGCTACGAAACAGTTGGAGGAAGCAGACAAAAGCTAAAAAAGGAGGATGCTCAAAACTCTGGGAACAGTATCATGGAGACTCCACCGGGATACATCCCAGAGTCAATGTTCTACCTAAACCCAAGTAAAATGCTTAAAAGTTGTCTCTACAAAATAAGTAATATGAAAAATAGATACTTGACTCAGGGTGGAAATAATTATTAAAAAGTGGATTAAAGCTATACAGTTATACACTCATCCTTACTTATTTTTTTCACCAATTATCATTAACCTGTGATATCAAAAGAAAAAATGTTTAAGTGTACATGGAAAAATTGGGAGATGATAAAAAAGTATTTTGGTATTTAAGAATAATTTATTCTTGATAAGTTCATAAAACTGCAATCCTAGGTGTTGGCCTCAAAAAACTCAAAGGAGCTTGAGAGGTGACTCAGCAGTTAAGAAGTACTTGCTGTGCAATCGTGAGGACCTGACTTCAGGTTCCAGTACCTGGGTGACAAGCTAAGTATCCTACAGATGCCTGTAACTCCAGCTCTGGGAGATTAACCATCCGCTTCTGACTTCAACACACACACACACACACACACACACACACACACACACACACACACATATACACATGCACACAGGCATGCACACACACACACACACACAGGCACATGCATGTACACCTGCACATACAATGTGTGCATTCACTTACTCAGATACACACACGCACACACACATACACACACATAAATAAATACTTTAAAAAATAACTAGTGATACTATATTTATGTTGATTTATGAAGAAATATCTTCTCCTGCAAGACAAATGCTAGGTAGACTTCCCCTGTTATGTAGCTGTTTCCTCTGAATGAAAACCCTCATTCTTGTGGAAAGGAGAGAGACTTGTAAGATCAGGAAGTGAACAACATCTCCAAGTCGGGATGCTCCTGAAGCTTAAAAAGTACACAGGACCCTTCCCCAAGGTCGTATAAGCAGTAACATTTGTTGAAATAGAGACTCTCTGATCACCCTAGCCACTTGCAATCTGTGCAGGGAGTTCCAGGGGTGCAGTTTTTGTGAGTCCTCACTCATACTGGGGTGGGTCTTTTGAGTGCACAGCTGCCTTTGAGCCACCCATGCTCCTGCAATTCAGCCATCATCCATGCTGCCATAAGTAACTCCAATAAACTCACTGGTTTACGAAGCTAGCCCTGGAGAGAAGTGTTTTGTTGGTGCTCTAACTGGAATGAACAGATGCTAGTTTAGGTCTCCCTTGGAAGTCACTCAGCAGTCCCTCAAAACAACAGCTCATCCAAGGCCACAAATAAGAAGGAAAGTTCGGTCGTTTGAAGAGCTGGCAGCATTTTTAGGTTATAGTACATAAGACTAGAGATCATACATGCATAGCCTAGAGACAAGAATTCATGTAACAGTGCTCTTCAAATATTTGCAAGATTTCCATGTTCCATCCTTTAATTGTTTGTATAAGACAAATCCTTCTGTCTTGATTTCTAGGACTCTGTGTGTCGTGTTGCCCTCCAAGCTACATCAGAGTAAAGTAGTTCCTTTCTAAAGATTTTTATTTATGTGTGTGTGCACAACTTATGTATGTGCATGTGTTTGTTAATACACAGAGAGGCCAGAAGAGGGCGTCAGATCCCCTGGGGCTGGAGTGACAAGCAGTTATGAGCCACCTGATGAAAGTGCTGGAAATCAAACTATGAAAAAGCAGCAAGCATGCTTAATCACTAAGCCAGCCTGAGAAGCGCCTTTCTTATACATTCTGTCTTCTCTTTAGTTTAGTCTCTTCTACTTAGAGATTGGATTTCCTCTGCAAACAGATCGATGTACTAATGATCTCCTGGTTTTCTCATAGCACAAGGCTGACAAACAGGAGGCTGTGCGTGTGGAACCTGGGACAATGCCTGGGGAATGGACAAGCCTGCTTCCTTTTACCGACTAATATTAAATCCCATGATAACCATATGACAATCCTGGGAGTATAAATGTGTACCTTTTAAAACATACTTGAAAACATCCCTAATTGGTGGCACTCTTACCCTGTTGAATAATGTTTTCGTTCTCCCAAATTTAATACATTTATACAATGTATGCGGATCATAGCCATTCCTTACTACCTCTCTCCAATTCCCCGTGGTGTCTTTACCCCATCTCCTTCCCAATTTTATATCTTGTTTTAATTGTTATTAGTAACCCCCGGAGTGCAACTACTGCTGCTTAGCTGCTCACGGGTGTGTGGCCATCCACTGGAGCATGAGCGACCAACCAGCAGTTGGTCCCCAAAGGACAGTGACTCTGCCTCCATCAGCAACCATGGAATAATAGCACCTCCAACGAAGGAGGGAACTTGGGGGCCCCTCCTCCATCCACACTGCAGTGCTCAGGGAACTTCATGGGAGAGGGGTCTTCATGAACTTCATGAGAGAAAGAACTGAAGGGCTGGCACCCGGGGTGGGGGAAGGGCTGTGAAATGCCGACTTCTGGACACAGCTGTGGCATGCGGCAAGCAACTCACAGCAGCTCTTGGTTACCTTGCTAAGACATCTTCATAGGCCACTGTAATCCACCTTCTGCATCGACTCTGGAACTTGACATGCAATGCCCTGTGCACAAAGTCACGGCATTTTGTTAGACAGAAAGTAGGCAGTCCACAGCAGAACAAGGGGCCTTTTGTGAAATAAATGAGATCCAGTGCTTTAAGCAGTTTTCCAAGGTTCTATTGGCCACGTTGCATTGTTTTCCTCTGTGGTATATTCTCTGTTGGATTTTTCTTGTAGCATTCCAATCACAGATTGTGATTCATGCAGCATGCTAACTTAATTTAACTGGACACAGAGTCCTCCTCTGGAATTTCTCAATGGATGATTTGGTTTAATTAGCCAGAGAACTGAATATATGTCAAAGGGCCAGTCCAGATATCCTGGACATTCAGAGGACAACTCATTCGGCTGTAAGATTATCATTTCTACTGCTCAGAGTTGAGGTCTTTGGGCAATTGTAAATACTTCTGACCTCCAAATGACATACTTCAGAAATGGCTTAGACTACTTTGTTCCAGAAATAAAATAAAACAGAAATATAATTAACCAACTAGATAGACTGTCACGTTTTAAATCCTCATGTACATTTGATTCTTCAATTTTATCTTAGCCATATACTTTTAAAGGTACTTACCTTTGCCCTTATTGTAGAAAATTAGTATTTTCATCAACAAAAAGAGTGTTCTGTGACTAATAAAATACTTTATTGGGGCAGAGAAAGCAGTCAAGTGTGCTGGATACCTGAGCCTGGAGCCAGCCTGCCTCCCCTGGAAATTAGACTGTTTACCAACTGTGTGACCTCAGGAAACCAAGGTGAACTCTGTCTCAGTTTGTATCTTTGCAAAATGTATATAATATTATTAGTCTACCTTTCTCTAAAGTGGAGTAAATCCATGCAAGTGAAATGGTTAGAATTAAAAACCTAGTGCTGATTATTTTCCCTGAAGAAATTCTCAGATAGATATTTATATAACCATGTTCATAGCAGCATTGCTTATAAAAGTCAAAAGGCAGAAAGAAACCTATCTATCTGTCCGTCTGTCTTTCTTATGTGTCCTTAGTGTACTTGCTTTGAAAATAGTATGCCAAGTGAAATAAGCCAGACAACAGTTTTATATCATATGAGTCTATTTTATAAGGTATTTACAATAGTCAAGTTTGTAGCAGTGGAAAACTGAGTGGTTCTCAAGGAAGAAGAGACTAGACAGTTATTGACCAGTGAGTGCAGCACTTTTAAGTTGGAATGATAAGTTCTGGAGACAGGTGATGGTGAAAATTGCACAACAATACAATTACAGCTGATGCCACTAAATTGTAGCTGGGAATGATTAAATTACTAAAGTTGATAGCATGTGAATTTTAAAATACTTTTACACATGTATTATTTATTTGTGTGGATTTATGTGAATGTGTGTGTATGTGAGCATGTGTAGAGGTCAGATGGCAACTTGAAGGGACTGTTTAGCAGAAGGTCCTCCCTGTTAGGAATATTCTTAAGATGAGCCTCTCCGCTGACGCAAATAATTCCAATAGACCAAATTAGACTGAATAAAAGATGCCCACTTTTGATGCAGCACTTCCAGGTGGCCAGGAGCATGGTGAGGGAAAGAGAGAGAGGGGGAGACCACACTAAACCCGAGAGACTATGTGTTCCTTTTCTGGGCAGCAGCCTAAATAGCCTGTGGGAGTGGTCCTGACCATTCCTGGGGAGAGGTCACTGCTTGGTGGGCTTTCCCGGAGGTGGAGTCCGGACCAAGGCAACTCCCAGGGGGAGGGGGCTTCCAAAGATTGACGTTGGGTATTACAGTCCCAAGGTTCAAACTCATGTCCTCAGGCATGGTAGCCCTTTCTGGCTGAACCATGTCACTGGCCATATGTTCACTTTTATTGTGGCAAAAATGCTTTCAAGAATACTAGGAACAGTGGTTCTCAAGTTTGTATTTAGACCAATAGCCTTAACCTCCCACAGGGCTTAGGAGAAACAGGAGTCCTCAGACCCTACCACATAGACCTATAGGCTGAAAGTATAATGCATGGCAAAGCAACCAGTAGGTCCCGCAGGCGATTCTGATGCTCACGCAAACTAAAGTGTAGAAGGCGCGAGAGAAGATGGGGTCTGAGAAGCTGATGTACGGTAGCTTCAGTCACATCTCTGACCTTCCTTTTCTGTCCTGTTGTTTAATCTTCTAGAAAACATTTAGAACCTCATTTGCTTTCCAATACCACAATACCTCAAAATTTTCCATAGTCCAAATGGTTAGAAAGAGAAGATATTTGGGGATGAGGGTGGGAAAGTCTTCACCAAGCTGTCTGCTGGCGAGTACAATCTCCAGTCTTATCTTTCCTGTGTTTGAGTAATAGATAAAAACGGAGGTTGTTTCCATAGCAACACACATCCTGCCATTTATACCTTGCAATATAGCAGGAAGGGAATCATTGGAAAAGGCTGTGGAAATGGTAACGTTAGCTAGAAAAAATGTTTGTAATTCCTAAAAATTGGCAGGTTCCCCCTCGTGATAAACAGAGGGGTTATGGGTTATTTAAATGCTGCTGTAAGCATCTGTGGACCATTGTGATCCTCATTAAACTCCCAGTAACCATAAAGACCTCTTTATTCTTCAAATGAACATGCTGTGAAGGAAGTCATTGCAGAACACCCAGGCTGGGACAGACATTAACCTCCTGCATTTCTAGCATCTACTTCCACACTAGTCCAATAAAACCTGGGAATTCTCGACTGGAAGCACATCTCTTTCTGCATTCAAGTTGGCTCTCTGGAAATCTATCAGTCAAGTCACTTTCTCTATTCAGAAAGAAACCAGATTCTTCCCTCCAAGTTTCATCCAGTTCTAAAACTTGAGTCAACTTTCAACTCAATTAATGGTTATTAATGCTTGTTTTCTCAGGGATCTTGCTAAATTTTCTTTCTGTTGCTGTGATAAACACCAGGAGTACAAGTAGCTTAGGGAGAAAAAGGTTTATTTGACTTACGGGTTACACTATAGTATATCATTGAGGGAAACCAAGGTAGGAGCTAAAGCAGAGATGAAGGAAGAACACTCCTTATCGATTTGCTCCCCACCTATATCCAGGTAAATTCTTAGGCCTGTTTAGGATGTATTGCCCAAAATGGGCTGGACCCTTCTTCTTCAATGAGAGGTCAAGAAAACAGCCCATGGACATGTCCACAGGTCAATCTAATGGAGGCAATCCTTTAATTGAGGTTCCTCTTCCCAGGTGTGTTACATTTCCAACCAAGATCAACTATGACAAATTCAAATGCTCAGAAAAGTTGGCCAACATTTTTCATAATGTTGTCTGTAAGAGCAGATGTAAGCTAAGCATTATTAGGTGCTTACTATGTAGAATAACTACCTATGTGCAGAAGGCCACACCTCATGGCGACCCTGGAAGTATGCCAGCTACATTTTTAAGACCTCCAAACATACACCCGAATTTGTGTTCTGGACTGGAATCAGAAGTTTGTGCCACATGCTAGCAAATGGTGTCAGGAAGTAGTAAAACAATAGTTACTTGCCACCCAAGTCACAATTTACATTTGAAGCTAAACCAGAATACAAGGCTAGAGAAGAGAGAGCTCAGTCAGTAACATGCTCACCTTAAAGAAGCAGTAAGATCTGGATTCAATCCCCAGCCCCATATAAAAAAAATGCTGAGTCATTGCATGTGTTAAAAAAATCCCAGTACTGGGGAAGCAGGCACAAGATGATCCCTGGGGTTTTGCTTAACAGAGAATCTAACCTTTGTATTCAGTTCCAGGTCAGTGAGATACATTGTAAAAAAAAAAAAAAAAAAAAAAAAAACTTAAAAGTGAACAGCTCCTGTGCAAAGATACTCTGGCTTTCAAGTAATAGGCACATACATGCACATGAACACTTACATACATACACACACACACATTCACAATTAAATCAGAATTTCTAAAGTTCTTTGTAAGTTCCAAGAGCCTATGGTCTTCTACTTGTTCCCTCAAGGGAAGTTATAAAAGGGAAGTATAATGTACAAAAGCAACAATTAGTAATTTGGGGATAAGATAAAAATAAATGGCTCTCAACTCATGGTCATCTTTCTCCAAGCAGTAGTTAGTCACACTGCAGGAAGAAAAAAAAATAATTCTAAGAGATTCAAAAATCTCTGTTGGAGGATTATTTGCCTCTGTGTAGCATGGGTCTACATGCTTAAAAGCAACCATTCTAGGCTCTG
Source organism: Ondatra zibethicus (assembly GCA_004026605.1). Taxonomy (NCBI): domain Eukaryota; kingdom Metazoa; phylum Chordata; class Mammalia; order Rodentia; family Cricetidae; genus Ondatra; species Ondatra zibethicus. The sequence continues at coordinate 20,936 of PVIU01019187.1, read as the reverse complement.
CATAGTAAGATTCACCAGAACTGGAAGACACTTACTGGGGAAGAGGAAATAAAGGTTTCAAGTATTAATTAATTAATGTAATATTTGTATTAATGCTTTGAGAATTTCACACATGGACACAAGCAGTTTGATCCTATTTGCCTCACAATCTTCCCTCTAACTCCTCAGATCCACCAACCACCACCAATTCTGTCCTCTCTTTAAATTTTTTTAGTAGCAACAATCCAATTGTATTGCACACATCCTCGTGAATATGTGACCATTCAATGGAGTGTAATCAACCTACCAGGGACCACACCCTTAAAGAAAAGACTGTTCTTCTCCAGAAGTCATCTATTGTGAATAGCTCCTCAGCTAGGGATGGGAGCTCCTGAGCTTGTCCCTTTCTAAGCTGAAATTTAACTAGTTGGATCTTGTGTAGGTCTTTCAAGCAATCGTATTTGTGTGCGCTCATGAGTACAGTTGTTCTGTCATGTTAAGAAAACACTGTATCATCCCAGTCCTCCCTATCTGCTGGCTCTTACAATCTGTCTGTCCCCAATTTTATGATGGGGAAAGGGTATAGATGATATGGATGTCCCATGTACGGCTGTGCAGTCCCCAGATACCTGTTCTCTGCATTGGTGATGAGCTGTGGATTTCTGCATTAACTGCTATCCACTGCACAGAGAAATGCCTCTGATGAGGGCTGAGAACTTCACTAACCTACAGGTAGAGAGGTATTAATTTACAGGGCACTTTGACACTATGCACATTTAGCAAAATAATAATACTATGTTCATCCCCAGGACTGATGAATGCCCAACCATAGTTTCTTATATGGATTTATAGCATCATTCATTTGTTTTTTTTTCCTATGGAATGGACCAATCAGGAATCAGTTTCCCTATAATAACTGTGTCATTATTGCACTCATGGGAATGTCTTGCCTTTATGGTCATCACTGTAACTTAGACAGGGGTCATATCTGGATTAGACTATTGGCTATCACCTTCCCCAAGATACCTGCATAGCACCTTCCAGTGCTATCCAAGCTAGAGAGTAAAGCAGGTGCTTCTTGGTCAGTATCAACTCAATTTCTCTATATCCTGTGAGCAAAATGTGTGGTGGCATCTGGAATAGGATCTTACCATCAAGTCCTGATGGGCAACCAAAGACAATGGCAATATAACATATTGTTTAGGACTTTTAGGGTTCTCTAGGACACCCCTACCAACAACTCATGAGCTACCATACCTGACACTGGTCTTTATGGTTTGTAACTTATGGCTTCTGGGAGAAGCATCATCCTCTGTGTATGGTATCACCAATTAAAATTTTTTAATATGAATATACATATTCACATATATAAAGCTCATAAATTAATAGGCTTCCATTTGCCTTTTCTAGATATCCTTAGTGTTAGCTATCCCTTCCCCACCCACTTCTGCCCTCCCACCTCATCCCTCTACCCAGTTAAAATTCCATTCCTATTATCTCCCTTCCCTGAGTCATATCACCAATGTCTCCTCTCTTCAGATCTGTCTTCTCTCTCCCCACAGATGACCCCTTTCTGTTTTCCTGGTCATGTTTAATCATATTCCAACAAGAACCAATGCAGTTGTCCCAAATGTTTTGATGACAATTATTTCCAATAGCAACCTGCAGCAATGAAATAATGGGGAACCCACAACCCTATTAGAAACCACTCAACTTGAGATCATGGTTTCCTAACACAAAGCTCTATTTATCCCAGATACATTGGGAGAAATTGCCTGCCAAGTTTAAGACCCATTTAATGAATGTCTCTCTGTCATCCTTGCCTTCTGTTTTTCTCCTTATTCCCAAGTAGGTTGTGTGAAGACTGGAAAAATCTTAAGGATGTGTGTGAAGCCATTCACTGTCCCCATATAGCCACTTCTTTTAAGTGAGTATTCTGGAAAAGTTCTTAAGCTCCTGGTACCAGGGCTTTCTTACAGTGGCTAATCATGTTGGCTGTTACTAACCAATGTTTCCAGACATTTGTATGAAATGGAAATTTACCTGCACTACAGCCTCTTTGTTGCACAGGGGTCTCCACAGTCATTGGATGAATCTGTTCCTGGATGTCTTCTGGCTTTGAGCACAGCGGACCGCGAACCTGTGAAAAGCAGCGACATCACTGCCTGTGGACACTTGGACTGTGAGTGCTTCTCTGTCCAGCTCTGACCCACAATCATTGCCTAGTAAAATTTGAAATAGAGTAACCTCATGCACACTAGCTTGCTCCAAGGAGAGATGATGTGGGGTTCCCCTCTGTATGCTGTGAATACCATTGGTGAATAAAGAAATTGCTTTGGCCTGTTAACAGGTGGAGAAAAAAGGCAGAGTCAGAGAGAAGCCATGTAGCCCCACTGGAGCCAGATGGAACTTTACCCAGTAAGCCACAAACACATGGCAATACACAGATTACTATAAATGGGTTAAATTAAGATGTAAGACATAGCCAATAAGAAACTAGAGCTAATGGGCCAAGCAGTGATTTGATTAATACAGTTTCTGTGTGATTATTTTGGGGCTGAGCAGCTGGGAACCAACAAGTGGCCACCTTTCAACAAATTGGTGCCCATGTGGCCAAACTAAACTACACTTAAAACCTGAGAGGGCTTGCAAAGGAATTCTAGACACTGAAAAACAAAGCTTAGCTGCATTTTTTTTCAAATGGGTTTTGCTTGCAGGCAGCAGGCATGTCTCCTTTAAGAGAGGTTTTCCTGATTCAGTGGTAGTAGAAAAAAGATGTGCTGTTTTGAAAACTGGGGATTCCTGGGTTGTACTGCCAGCACAAACTCTCGCTCTTTCAGGAGACCAAGAATTTAAATGGGTTTTGTGGGCAGTGTGCTTGTTACAAGTAAGTTACTTGGTGGCAGCATGGGCCAACTGGTTATCAGAGTTGAGTTGGTGAGGATTCCTCTCATCTGGCAGTCTCTGAGGCAGTGAATGGATTCCACCATGGGTGGAATCAAGCAGGAAAGGCCATGTATACCCTAGTAATGCCACAGCTTAAGTTTTTAAGAAGTATTTCACATTTTAAGAAGCAGTCCTGGTCAGAAAATAACTATAAATATGCAATGAAGACAAATTCAGAAGGAAAAGACCTCTAAATGTGTCACAGTGTTGGGTAAATGTACATAGACTTGGGAGAGAGAAAAAAAAGAATAGAGACAGCTATAAAAAGAAGTAAACAGTTAAAAAATGAAAAGGTAAAGTCTTTAAAGAGACAGAGTACAGATAGTCATAGATTAAAAAAAGTAAAAAAAGAATAAGCCACATAAAGATGGAATACACACAGAGAGTCTAGATTATGAATATTATTGTGTTTTCTTTGAATTTTTTACTGCGAAGGAGCTGAGTACAAAGAGACATTTCATTGTATGGGCTGCTAAGTTAAAACAACATAAAGGTATATTGACTTCAGAATTTGAGTCTAAGGATATATTGCTTTGGAAAAGAGGTTCTGCTTTTGTTTCCACAGAAGAGGAGAACCTGTGGATTAATTCTAGACTAGTGTGGTTTGATGGACCAAGACCCCCTGAAAGGTTGCCTTGAACACCCCTCAAAAAATTACTTTACCCATTAAACATCAGGAAGCAGTTTGGAGAGAACTATGCCCATATTCCCAAATATTGTTGATAAATGTTTGTTTACATTTAAAGGGGCATATGCTATAGAGATGGATTCTTTGCATTGGTATGGATCTTGGTTTATTGATACAAATATAAGGTCAATCTTGTTATATGTATATTTCTACTCTTAATTAAGGTATTGTGACTCTGTATTTCATCTAAAATGTAATATATAATTAAGAAATATAGGTTAATACATAATCATTTATAATAGTCAAGTGTGTAGTCATGTTAGTTAGATTTTCTAGATGTACAGAGATGTATTTCAGATAGATAGGGATTCTTCAAATCTTTCAAAGACCTTCAGAATATGGCATTTAAAATGTTTAAGAATTTAGGACTTTTCATGACAATGAAACACATCTGATCCTGGCAGCACCAATCTACTTCAAGAGGAAGATAGGCATCGAAGAGGCTCCTTATGGAGTTTGTTTGCCATTTGGTCAAGAAACTGTTCTTTTCTGGACTTCTTGATGAACTAGACATGCAGTACCTGCTGAGAAATCACTTGCCTAAGGGTGAGACAATCCTTCAGGGTTCCTGCTTCATGAATGAGTCTGTCAGACATACTGCTGGACACAGAAGAAAGTGACAGACAAACTGCCAATATAGGTGGAACTGTCTTTAAAATTTCTTGCTTCATGAAAAAAGTCTGCCAGATATTATGGACCTGTGAGCTGAAGATTAGATGCCCCAATGGTACAGAAGAACTTTGGGTGACTGTCCAGGTAAGCAAGATGTCTCTGTCAATTCTAGAGTATTGGAAGTTGCTTACAATGTACTTCCTGTTTACTTAGATAATATCATATCCTTCTGGAGTCTTTGATGGAGTTGAAGAATTTATAGTTATAGTTATGGTTTTCCTTAGTTATGATAAAAGATAAAGTAGATATAAATATTGTAACTGTAATTCTTGCTTGATTCCTGTTTTGTTATATGTAATTTTACTATGTTAAAGCTAAAACCTTTCTTTTCACTTAAACAGAAAAGGGGAGGTGATGTGGGATTCCCCTCTGTATGCTGTGAATACCATTGGTGAATAAAGAAACTGCTTTGGCCTGTTAATAGAGCAGAACTTAGATAGGCAGAGAAAACTAAACTGAATGTTGCGAGAAAGGAGGCAGAGTCAGAAAGAAGCCATGAAGCCCCACTGGAACTGGACGGAACTTTACCCAGTAAGTCACAGCCACGTGGCGATCGATACACAGATTACTAGAAATGGGTTAAATTAAGATGTAAGAGGTAGCCAAAAAGAAGCTAGAGCTAATGGGCCAAATAGTGATTTAATTATATGTCTTCTGTGTGGTTATTTTGGGGCTGGGCAGCTGGGAAATAACAAGTGGCCTCCTTTCAGCAGAGAGACACCTTGTCTTGTTCCCTAATGCATTCCTATCATGTGTTACAATGTTTAAGACAAAGAAAGACTGTAATAAGTTTTATTCAACTATTCATGTGCTTGTTTGTTTGTTTGTTTGAGACAGTGCCTCACTATGTAGCCCATATTGGCCTTGACCACACTGTAATCAGGGCAGGCCAGGAACTCACAATACTCTTGCCTCAGTCTCCAGAGCTCTGATATTACAGGCATGCACTACTACATTCAGTAAAGTGATTTCTTAATTATTAAGTAACTCATGAGACTTCCCCATGAGCATAGCAATTGATTTAACTGTCAATATATTAATTACCCTAAAAGACCAGATGGGGTCTTATGTGCTTACTTTATAGAAAGGAAACTTTTTGAATATGTTGTGGATTTTGTTTCCAAATCATAAAATTACAGCAATATAGCAGGGGGACTTAGTGATTTGATGAGCCGTGGAATTAATTGCTTGCTCTGCCCACTTTCAATTACTCTCCCCCTTGTTCAGTCTGTTAAAGATGCTTGTGGCAGCTTGGACACTTTGTTTTACATTTTAAATAGCAGGTCAACTCACCTTCCAGTGTAAACAAGGAGCTGTAGCCATTCAATTTGGTAGGGGAAACATAGCAACTACAGGCAGGGTGTGTGTGTGTGTGTATGTGTGTGTGTGTGTGTGTGTGTGTGTGTGTGTCCCACATATACAAATTTGAAGTAAGTGTGCAACCTAAAAACATTCAAGTATTCCATATTTTCTGATACTATTCCCTAAAGACAAAGACATTGTCTCTGCCATGATCATTATAAGAACTAGTGACATTCTGATGAGCTTCTTTAGGCCCTTTGGGGAAACCTGTAGACATTCACTAAACTTCCCTCACAAGGCACAGCTCTCTTAGAACTAAAAGTGCAACTATGTCAGTAATTAGTTTTAGCAGAATTTTGGAAACCTGGTGCTACCTTTTCAAGGACAGAAAAAGCTGGGCTTGGTGGCAAATGCTTGCAATGCTGGGTTTAGGAGGTAGAGATGGGGCAGGAAGATGACAAGTTTAGGGTCAGCTTGGGTTATGTAAAGTGATCCTTTTCCAAATCAAAGAGAATCAACAAGGGCTGAGAATGTTGCTCAGTGGTAGACTGCTTCCTTAGAACATGCCAGGTCCTGGACTTGGTTCCTTAGCACTACTTAAAATCTTTTGAAGATAGAAAGATAGATGATAGATAGATAGATAGATAGATAGATAGATAGATAGATAGATAGATAGATGATAGATAGATAGATGATAGATAGATGATAGAACGAACACGATGTTCCAGACCTTGTTAATATTATTGTAAATAATATTAATAATCCACCTAGTCTTCAGATGACTTCAAATCATTAAACTCATAACAAAATAAACAATTCCAAGTCATGTCCAACTTTTCTACATCCTAAAATGTATCTTCCTTTTCATAGTCCTGTCTTTGGATATCATCAAAGAAGACCATCTGGGGCTGCCGCTATGTCTCAGTAAATAAAGGGCTGAGTTGGTGAGTCCAGGTTTTGTGAGAGACCCTGTCTTAAGAAATAGCATGGACCAACCCCTCGTGGTCCTGACTTCCTTGCTCATCTTCTCCCTCCTTCTGCTCTTCAACTGGACCTTGCTCTGATGTGCATGTGGATCTCTGTCTCTATCTCCATCCATCTGACGAAATTTCTATCAGGACCGTGAGGGGTTGGTTTACCTACTGAGACAGTGTGCCTGATCTAATGGGAGGTCACCAAATCCAGCTGGACCGGGACTGAACAAGCATGTGATCAAACCAGACTCTCTGAATGTGGCTGCCAATGGGGGCGGACTGAGAAGCCATCGATAATGGCACCGGGACCTGTCTCTTCTGCATCTATTGGCTTTTTTGGGACCCTAGTCTATTTGGATGCACACCTTCCTAGGCCCGGATGGAGGGGGGAAGGCCTTGAACTTCCCACAGGGCAGAGTACCCTGCCCTCTCTTAAGGATGGAGGGGGAGGGAGGATGGTTGGTGGGGGAGTGGGAGGGGAATGGGAGAAGGGGAGGAAGTGTCAATTTTTGAATGGAAAAAAAAAAGAAATAGCATGGAAAGAGATTCAATCAGACACCAATGTTGTACTCTGGCCTCTATGTGCATGCCCACATATGCACACAAGCATGCATACCCACACAAAAATCCCAAATAGATAATAAAATAAAACAGCAGCATACATGAGCTATCGGTACCTTATGACTGTTTTGGTACCAGAACCATGTTAAATAACACATCGCTTTTGAGAGAAAGCACATCTAATGGCAGCATCTGTTTGGCATACATATCATTCAGCTCCGCTTTCTAGTTCCCATGTATCATTTCTCCCCCAGTTTTCAGTTTCTGTGTTAACAACCAGGGACTCAACACGCTGGCAATTAAATACAGTTTGCACATCCTTGCCTGGCCAAAGGGCAAGCAAGAGGCTGAACTCAGATTCAAATCAGACTGGTGAGAGGCCGAACTCTGTGGATTTTTCTCTTTGCCCCTTCACCTCTACCCGCAAATTGCTAATCCTGTGTTTGGTTTAGTTATGTTGCTGGCAACCCGTGCATTAAACAAGAACCTCGGGCTGCAGCATTTTGCCATTTAGTGGCTCTTTTAGACCCCCCCCCCCGCCGCCAAGTACACTCCAAAGGAAAAAACGGACATGTTCGCTGTATAGTGATCATTCCCTCCTGTCCCAGTCAGCTTTAACTGTCAACTTGACACAGCCTGCAATCACCTGAAAAGGGTCTCAGTGGACTATTTGTCTTCATCCGGCTGGCCTGTGGACAACTGAAGAAAGGCCCAGCCCACTGTGGGTCAAGCTATTTCCTGGACAAGCAGCCTTGGGCTGTATAGAAAGCTAGCAGAGTATGAGTGAAAGGAAGCCACTAAGTGAGCCAGCCAAGTCGCATTCCTTCAGGGTCTCTGCTTCAGGTTCCTGCCAGGAGTTCCTGCCCTGACTTTTCTCATTGATGGGCTAGGATCTGGAGGGGTAAGAAAAAAATAAACTCTTTCTTCCCCTCGCTGATTTTGGTCAGAGCGTTTTACTGGAGCAACAGAATGAAACCGGAATGCCAGCTTCTTGATTTCCCAGTCATTTGGTGTCTACTCCCGGTAGCGGTGTGATGCTCTGTGATAACGCTGTGAAGCTCACAGGCGTACCATTACTCTTCTGGGAAATTTTTCATGAAGCAGAAAAAGTAAAGCTGGCAAATCAAAACAAAAGTCGTCTCCTACTCCCAGGTGGTATAATTTCTCTTAATTATTTTCAGTGCTAGAAAGCCTTAATTGAAATGTGAAATGTCTTTCCAAAAGTCCCCATGATGTGCCACACTGAGAAGCATTTTGATTTCATGCATTCTGAGAATGCTGGATAAACAAATCTGGCAGATGCGGAGTCAGTTTTCTTTAGGGATGCGGGCCCCGAGATGCTGCGCATGCTCAGGTGGACAGGCCTGCACTTCTGCCCGCTCTGCAGCATCGAGGGAACCCGGTGGGTTTATAAACAAAGCACAGGACTTTGGGAAGGAAAAGTGGTAGTAGAGAAACAACAGTAAGGTTGGATGGGAGGAACTGGACGGTGGGGGTTGATCAAAACACATTGTATACATGTAGGAAATTTTCAAAAAAATAAAAGTAAAAAGAATTTAAAAATAATATGTTAAAAGAAGACCAAGCCCGGCACTGGTGGTACACGCCTTTAATCCCAGCACTCAGGAGTCAGAGGCCAGTGGATCTCTGTAAGTTTGAGGCCCACCTGGTCTACAGAGAGTTTCAGGACAGCCAGGGCTACACAGAGAAACCCTGTCTCAAGCAGAGTTAGGTTTCATGAGGGGCCACTCAGGCTGACATTATCGCAGCCTCTCTCTCTCTCTCTCTCTCTCTTCTCTCTTCTCTCTCTCCCTGTTCATTGCTGATGGCAATTTCCACTGCTACAGGAGAATGGTCTTGCTGAGAAGAGACTTTCCGCGTGTCTGTCATACTTACATCTCCGAAGGAAGTTCTTTAGCCCCAGAATACCAGACCCTAAGCTACCAGCGAGTAGAGATGGGGCATCCTGTATGATGGACACACATTATCTAGAGGGCTGTGTCTTTTCTCTTTCCCTTTCGAGCATGGAATCAGACTCAGACTGGATGGGAGCAAGCATGGTGGGCTCTGTGCCAACCGCACTGCAGGATGTCTCTTTTCTCTCCGATATTTGTCAGAAGGAAACCCCTACTTTGCTTGTGGGCCAGAACTCCCTGCAGAGAAGTCTCAGTGATGTCTTTGGACAGTGTTAACAATTCCCCCTAATTTACATCTCTTACCTAAAAGACAATGTACCTCAGTTTCCCTCTAAAAGCTTGAACACTAACAACTTAGAGAAACCTAATCAAAATATAAATCAAAACTTGTTGATTTCAATGCTTAATCAATTCTTTTGCATTTTGCATTTTCCTGGTTTAATTTCAGGTTTGTTGCTGTTGTTGTTTTTCTTTCTTAATGTTGCCACCATTTTTGTTTACTACGACTGTTGATTGTTCTACTCTCTTCTTTTGTTATTTTCCTTTAAATTCTAAGATGTTATTTTGAAAATTGAGATTTACCCAATGGGCTTTCTCAATTTTTCAAATAATTCAAAAATTTGAAGGTACTGAATATCCCAGTCTCTCTTGAGGATTCTGCTGAACTGTGCTTCACGGTTGTTTTTTTCTCATTGTATTATAAATAGACATATGCATAGTTAAAAAAAGATACTGATGATGATAGGCCTGAAGTCTTGGCACAAACTTGCTTATGTTCCACGTCATTCAGTTCATCCTACCCTTAACTTTCTCTTCGCTCTAGATTAGCAGTTTTGTACAAGGGGTTCCATGAAACTAGACTTCTTCCTTTTATTTTTCTCTTAAAATTGGCTCTTAGGTATTACTTTCTCCGTAAAGTATCACATAAGCCTACAGGTAATGTACTGACCCACTACCCTTGGAGCAGCTTGAGTATAGCAGGCAGCTTCCCTATTACATATGGATTAACTGTCATTAGCAATGAAGACATGCCTGCCTTCTTAGATAGAAAGGAACTCCCTGGAGGGAAGCTGCCCCTCTGTGTAAGCCCATGGCTGCTCATACCCATCAGCAACATTCCTTTCTTATTTTGAGACACGGTCTTCCTCTGAAACCCAATCAGGTCTGGAACTCACAGCAATCCTCCAGCCAAAGTTCTTCAGTGCTGGGAACACAGATATAAGTCATCACTCTCCGCTCCAATCCCTTTAACGTATGATGTAATGAGCTCAGACCTCAAGGATACTTTTCACTATGCTGTGAGGCATATACCATAGCTTGTGCTGTGTGTATCCTTATCCATTTACTGGAAGATATTTCATAAGGATTGGTGCAGGAATAGATCCACAGTGAATATTAAGGGTTGCGTGAAACCTGAACGCCAAACACTACAATTGCACTCATTCAGACACAGACGGCATTGCGTTGGAATATAGAAGTATGGTCAGTGTGGGCACTACTGACAGTGGACCAGATAATTGCTGGGAAAGGGTCGTGTACGCACATGTGTTATAGGAGCAGGGGCATTCCATTAATTACAGGATATTTAATAGCACCCTTGGCCTCTATCTACTAGACTCCATTAACTCCTCCCCCGCTCTTGCCAATCAAAAATGTCTCTAGATATTATCAAATGTGGTCTTGAGTGTCAAAGCTGCTTCCCCAAGAAGGAGACTATACTAATCATCGTCCACATCTCTGAGTGTCACATTGCCAGTGATAAAGTCGTTTGAGACTGAAAATTCCAGCAGTGTTTCTATCTTATCCTAATACTTTTTAACCGAGTCCTTGTGTCTGCAGAATTTATAATTTGCACTGTAAATAATGACATTGTAGAAAGAGGTCCTGAGATATTAGCATTGTACTGTGTCTGCCAAGAAGTGTCCCTCTGACCCTCAGTTAGTGAATTGACCTCCCTGGATTCCCAGTCCTTGATTTTAATAACCACTCTAAATGATTTACAATACTCTTCTTATTCGAAGCCTGAGGTTCCTTTACAATCCAGTTACTCAGGCAGATTTGCAAAGGCTGTCAGTATATGTTTAGAGCTATGCTCAGGAAAAAGCTGGCTTTTAAGAATTTAAGAGATCATATCTATCTGGTCCACAATGCTTTCTAGGATTCAAATTTTAAGTTAAGCGTCCTTCTTCCATGGTGACATGGAACCTTAGGCAAACTTCCCAAATCACAGAATTTTTATGTGGAAAGTTTTATTTTGTTTTGTTTTCCCCAGCAAACTCTAAATAGTTTTTTTTTCTTTGTTTTGAATGAGATTGTGTGACTGGAGAGATGGCTCAGCAGTTAAGAGAACTTTCTACTCTTTTAGAGGACTTAAGTTCAGTCTATAGCACACATGTTGGATAGCTCACAGCCGCCTATAACTTTAGCTCTAGTGGACCAGACTCTTCTGGCCTCCTTGTATACCTTCTCTCTCTCTCTCTCTCTCTCTCTCTCTCTCTCTCTCTCTCTCTCTCTTACACACACACACACGAATAGAATAAATCTTTAAAAATTGAGACCCTGAATCTTATTAATTTACCATTCCCTGACCTTAAAGAAACGGCTGAATTTCCCCACACCTAATGTTCCCTGTCTGTAGATTAGAAACAGCAATGGCATGTCTTCCAACATAAGATTCAATGCTTAGCACAATTTTGTGGTTCACAGGTATTCAAACACTCTTTAGAAACAAGCGCAGTTCCATGAATGAGAAGATTATTCTCTTCTAAGAGATGCATGCAAAAGTGGTTCTCCTAGTCATTATTCATGACATAGATCAGAGGGACTGTAGCATTATAGACTTTGCAATGCTAAAAAATTTAGAACCTTGACTTAAATGTCAAATTAGTCATTACTGGTATTCATACAGGCTTCAATGACACATGCACACCTTCTACTTGATGGGAATGTGTCTACTTTGATCTACATGGAAACTAACAGTTTATTTCCTGTGCACGATCTAGATTAAGTTAAAAAAATATAAATTTCTCCTAATTTGTCTAATTTGCATAGAGTGTCCTTTAGTTGTAACATTTAATTAATATTGCAACTCATCAAAAGTGCTGAATAATAATATTTGGGCAATCCCTAATGGCCACATGTTAATTCTGATTTTTTCAAACCAGAGATGTTAAGGCCTGAAGTAGCTGTATTAGAACTTAAGGCTATCTATGTTTATTACTCCCCAAGCTGCTAATTATGCTCTTAAAATAGGATAAATGGAAGCAATCTGAATGCAAAACACATCTTATCATGTGATAGCTTTATATCCTTGTCACATGGATGCTCAGCTCACATAATCTAATAACACATTACCATTAAAGTTGTGCACACAAGGGAATGGTAAGGGAGATGTGGATTCAAAACGTTTCCATGTATTCAGGGATAAAACTGATATCACTAAAATTTAAATGCAATTTAATCAAAATGGTATTCAGATAATGACTAGAAGTTAGACCGGCAATGATCAGAGATCACTATAACATAGCATTGGGCTCACCTTATTCCCATAAGATCTGAATATGTGGGAACATGTTGCCTTAAGATCACTTTTTAAAATATTTTATTTTTGCTTTTTTCCTTTTATTGAAAATAGATTTTTTTCTCACATAATAGATCTCAATTACAGTTTCCCCTCCCTCTACCCCTCCAAGTTTCTCCCACCTCCCTTCTCATCCAGATCCACTCCCTTTCTGTTCTCATTAGAAAACAATTAGACTTCTAGGAGATAGTAATAAAATAAAACAAGAAAGAAACTACTACATCACAATTGGACAAAACAAAACAAAAAAAGGCAGAAGGAAAAGAGCCCAAGAGAAGGCCTAGAGCCAGAGATCCACTCACTGGCACACTCAGGAAGCTCAAAAAAAAAAACACTAAACTGGAAGCAGTAATTTAAGTGCAGAAGGCCTGGTGCAGACCCGTGCAGGGTCTGTGCAGGCTGCTTCAGTCTGAGAGTTATATGAGCTTGGATAATGCTGACTTAGAGGGCCTTATTTTCTTGGTGTCTCCTATCCCCTTTGGTTCTTATACTCTTTCTACCTACTCTCCTGTGGGGTTCCTTGAGTCCTGGGGGGTGGATTTGATGGAGGCATCCCATTTAGGACTTAGTGTTCCAAGTTCTCTCATTCTCTGCATGTCTGGATGTGGGTGTCTGTATTTGCTCCCATCTGCTATAGAAGAAACTTCTTGGATGATGGCTGAACAAGCCATTGATCTATGACCTATGACTATAGTAGAAGGCAATTAGGAGTCATTTTGTTTCTTGTATGTTTATTGGAACACTAACATTTGGGTTTACCCTAGGTCCCTGAGCTAAATGGTCTTTGGTTCTTGGTCACCCAAGCACTGTTGGGTATGAGTTTCATCTCTATTTTTTCTTATGTGTGTATATATGTATGTACACGTGATTGAAGGTGTGCTCAGAAGCCAGAAGAGGATGCTGAATGTCCTTGAGCTAGAATTGCCGGTGGTTGTGAGTGGCCTGAGATGGGTGCTGAAAACTGATCTCAGATCCTCTGGGAGAACAGAAAACACTAGTAACATCTAAACCATCCCTCCAGCCCCTAGTGATAGCTTTGAAAACTGCCCAAGTATATCTAACATTTAATCTGAACTGATAAATGGTTAAGTGAGCAAGAGTGGGAGTTTTAGAAATCCAATTTTAAAAAAAGGACCAAAATATATACCGTGACCTATTTATGGAGCAAAGGTGCTAATACTCTTAGGGTTAGGTGCTTAGGTATAGAGACCGCAATGACCGTGGAGGGGGAGATGACTTGGGCTTCAACACTCTTGTCAATTCTTAAGGAGAATGAACTCCCAAAATACCCCCCCCAATGACAGAGCCATCACTTGTGGTGATAATCTTCAGGTCTGTAATTCCCAATAGCTTCCAACATAAGGAAAAGGAGCACCACACATTAGTGGGTCCGAAATATACCAGTCTCCGGGTTATGATTACCCATTAGTTTAGTTTTACTGGAAGTGCTCTATTGTTTTGATATGAAAAAAAAATCAAAGTGTGAAATTTCGTGCATTATAACTGATGTGATTTCCATTCAGAATACAGAGAATGGGGCCTTAAAGAAAGGAACCAGGGAACCAAGAAAGAGAATTATATAATTGAAGTAATAGACATTTTTTAAATATTGTATTTTATTTTTAATCATGTGTCTGTCCCTGTGTGGCTGTGTGTACATGAGTGCAGGTGCCTTCAGAGGCCGGTATAGAGCTTGGAATCCCCTGGAGCTGGAGTTAAGGTGTTGTGAGCCTATGGGTATTGGGAACCTCTCCAATAACAGTGCATGCTCTTAACTGTTGAGCCATCCATCCATGCCCAGAAAGCACTTATTTATTTGTTTGTTTGCTTGCTTCCTTTTAAGGAGTCAACTGGACCCACCTAGCTGGAAAAAATCTGAATGCTGCTTTGCTTACTTTGTTTAAATTTTATTTTATTTTAAAACAGTATTTCATTATGTAGACTTTATCATTAGCAGTTGTGTGATCACACATGCAAGCATACAGATTATTTGTTTGGTTGGGCATGGTCTTCAACAGCATAGGGCAAGGTTTATATTGATCTTTGTGTCATATTTGCACTTTTGCTTAATTCAATGATTAGCTTAGCATATTTAAAACATGATGGAGAAAAGTGATTTTCCCCTGACCTCAAGTTTTCCCATTGCTGCATTGCAGGGGTCCAGTCACTGCTTCCTGCAGATTACATGTCAAGCTGTGGTCTGCAGTGAGGCATTTGAACCTGCCAATCTTCCCACTCCTCAGGCTAGTTCACTCATGTCTTCTCAGCTCTCAGGTCAGAGGCAAACTCTCTGCTACACAGCCTCCGTAGCACACTGCTGCTTCTAGTTCTCCGCAGCCCATATCCTCTAATGATCTTGCTTACTGATTGCTTTGCTTGTCTGTCCTTACACTTCCTCTACCAGCATGTGGTCTTCAAGAAGGCAGGTGTTTTGTCTGTCAAGTTCACAGTCGAACTCCTAACTGGACACTTCCTGGTATGTGGCATGCACCTTCGTATCATTTGCTAGGTAAACAAATGAAAGCAAATATGCCTGCTACACTCAACGGGGGATTTGGCTTCCAAGTCTTATCTTCATTCGCATTCTCCACACCCAATCTCACTGTAATTTTACAGTTCTCCTTGCAAAATAGACAAAATATCTGTAACATAGTCTTCTAAGTTTTGCAATTTATTTCTAAAGTCTCTGATTCTATCTGCTTTCCAGTCTTACATAGATGTTTGTTGCAGTGGCATCTCAAATCTAGATACTATTTCACCAGGCACTTCATACACAATCACTTTAGAATTTAACTATTGAAAACAATAAAGCCAGGAATATGGTTGAGTTGATTTACAACTTGCTTAGCATGCACAAGACTGTGGCTTCCATCCCCAGTTCCACATAAATGGAACATGATACTGCACACCTGTAATCCCATCACTCAGGAATTAGAGGCAGGAGGATCAGAAGTGCAAGGTTATCTTTGGCTACATGAGACCCTGTCCCACCCCCCCTCATGAAAGGAAGACAACAATATTTGTTCTGTTCTTCCATACCCTTCCTCACTGAGATTTTGCAGCTCTTCCCTTTCTGGAAATAAAGTCATTTCTTCTTGACTCCAGGCTTGTCTGTAGACTTGTGTTGGCCAATAGAAGTCAGAGGGAATGATGTTCAGTCCACGTCCGTGCAGCTGTATCATGCAGAAATTCCCAACCACCTTGTACAAGAGTCTTGGGAGCCTGACTCATGGTCAATATAAAGAGGCCAGAGTCCAGGTGAGATTGCAGACTGCCTATTTGATTCGTTGAGTTTGCATACACAAGGTATTGCTGTTACCTTGGAGAAGGGGAGGGACTCATACAGCCCAGGACAGCTTCAAAATCCCTAAGTAGCCAAGGACAGCCTTGAAGTTCTGATCTTCTTGCTGCCATCATCTAACTGCTGGGATTATAAGTATGTGAAATCATACTGTGTGTGTATGTGTGTGTGTGTGTGTGTGTGTGTGTGTGTGTGTGTGTGCAGTTGGGGATGGAGCCCAGGGTCTTGTACATGCTAATTAAGCACTCTACCAACTGATCCACATGTTTTCAATGGTTAAACTTATGGCATTTTCCGAGCAGGTAGCAGAATTTGGTTATAGAAAGGGCAAGTAAGACATCTCTTTATAATCTCCTTAGCTTGTTTCTATGTAATAGGAAACTCTTTCTTTAAACCTTTGCTATTGACATGATGTTTTTTATGAAATTCTGAGGCCTTCAACATATTTCTAATCAATAATCTATCAATTTCTGCATTACCTTGTGCTAAAGGACATGACAGACCTATGTGGGATCAGATGTGTGTTATGTACAATTCCTGATTATATTTTGAACCTGTAAAATAGTGAAGTCAGCCAGGCGGTGGTGGTGCATGCCTTTAATCCCAGCACTTGGGAGGCAGAGATAGGCGGATCTCTGTGAATTCAAGACCAGCCTGTTCTACAGAGCTAGTCCCAGGATAGGCTCCAAAGCTACAGAGAAACTCTGTCTCGAAAAAAACCAAGAAAATAATGAAGTCAATATAGTATCATCTGGTATAAATTCAGTAGTTTCAATATGCAAAACAACTCTTTCTGCATATTGTGAATCAGTAACTATATTGAGAGATTCTTTAAAATCCCTTAGTGCCATGAAAATAACATATAATTCTGCCTTTTGAACTTTGTCCCACCTTCCTTAATTTGTACTTACTGATTTGTCACCTGCCTTTTTTTTGATTTAGTTGCATCAGTATAGAATGTACAGGCTCCAGTTATTGGTGTGTCCTGTACAACGAGGGGAAGGATCCAAGTAGTTCTTTTTAGAAGGTTAATTCTATCACTTTTGGGATAATTGCTAATAATCTCTCTTAAAAAATTAGCACAAGCTCTTTGCCAAGGTTCATTGTCTTCCCATAATTTTTTTTTTTAAATTTCATCAATAGTAAAAAGCATTATAATCTCAGCTGGGTCTATTTTTGCTAGTTGATGAAGTTTCAATTTTCCTTTTATAATTAATCAGAGACCTTTTCTACATAAGCTTTTAATTTTTTTACTTGATTTATGTAGTTAAAAGATTCATTCTAGGATAATATCTTCCCTTTGCATTAAAATTCCCATAGGGGAAATTCTGGAAGGCAATATGACTAGAATGCAATTAAGATTTAGATTCACCCTATCCACATGTGCTTACTGTAATTTTTTTCAATGACAATCAGTTTCTTTTCAGCTTCAGCTGTTATTTCCCTGGGATTGAGTCTTTGTCACCATTTTGTTTAAATGAATTATTAGATCAGGTGTTGTCCCAACAGCAGGTCATAGACTGGAAATGTCTCCTAATAATCTTTGAAAGTCATTAGGAGTCCACAATCAGTCTCTCCTAATTTGTGCCTTTCGTGTTCTAATTTTCTGTAAACCTATTTTATAACCTAGGTAATTGATAGAATTTCCTCTCTGTATTTTTTTCAGGAGCAATTTGTAATCCCCATTTTAGCAAAATGTTATTTCTTCAAACATTCTTTCTAAAGTATTTATGTTTAAATTAGATAGCAAAATGTCATCCATGTAATGGTAAATTACAGATTTAGTAAATTGTTTATGTATTATTTCCAATGGCTGACTTACAAAGTATTGGCACAGGGTAGAGCTATTGAGCATTCCCCCATGGGAGGACAGTTCACGGGTATCTCCTAATAGGCTAAGAATTATTATAAGTAGACACTGTGAAAGCAAAGTTTCCTAGGTCCTTTTCTTGTAAAGGTAAAGTGAAGAAAAAATTCTTTTAAATCAATAATCATAAGAGACCATCCTTTTGGTAATAGAGAAGGCAGAGGAATTAGAATTCTAGATTGTAGAGGGGGTCATAGGTTGAATTATCTTGTTGACAGCTTTTAGATCTGGTACCATTCTCCATTTATCAGATTTTTTAAATGACAAATAGAGAAGATTTCCAAGGGGGCATTGATTCTTCAATATAGTGAGTATCTTGTTGCTCCTGTATCAGATGTTCTAAAGCCTGCAATTTGTCTTTTGTCAAAGGTCATTGCTTAACCCATATTGGATTCTCAGTTAACCATTTTAAAGGTAGGACCATTGGTACCTCTAAAGGTTTGCTAGATGCTTTGTGTTCTTTGTACAGCCTGAATGGCTGGTGACCTTTGTGTATAGTACCTTATAATATCCTTCTCAGAAATATGAGTTTCTGGAACTGCAGAAATGTTAATCTGGGTATTCTATTGGTGAAGCAGGTCATGACCCCATAAATTCACTGTGATATTAGCCACATATGGCCTCAGCCTTCCTCTCTGTCCTTTTGTCCCTATACATTCAACCCATCTCATGCTATCATCTCACTTGAAATAGGGTTCCAATTCCTAGGAACTGAACATCTGCCTATTGAAGAGGCCAATTTGGATGCCAAGATTCTGGAGTAATCTGCACCCGTGTCTATCAAACCCACAATTGCAATGCTATTTATATGAACTCTTAGCTTTGGTCTGTGATCATTTATAGAAGTCTTCCAGAATATACATTTACTATTGGAATTTTTGATTTATCTTCGATGTTTATTCCATCATTCAGAACATTCTGAGTTTTTACAGATGGCACTAGATTTTTTAATTTTCATGGTGAGACATGTCCTTCACAGTGACCGGGAATGACTGGACCACTTTTGACTTGGGTCAGCAAGAGGCCCCCAAAGGAGTTTCTTGCTGGAATTAGGTAGCCTTGTCTGTTTTTTGTTGATCTGCATTCACTAGTCCATTGCTGGCCTTTGCCATACCTTCTATCTAATCCAGAAGGTTGATATCTTTTATTTTTTGCCATTCCTAGAGGAGACATTATTTCTAGGAATCCCATGTCTACAATCTCTTCTCAGGTGTCCTGTTCTACCACAATGAAAACAGTTGGCATTATGATGTCTCCTCATACCTCCTCGTATCCAAGATTCAGTATTATAGTCAAATGTCAATGTTCATTGTGCACAGGATCCATTCATTCATTGGTACTGATCAAACATTTAAAGGTCCAAGTCTCTTTTAGTATTCTAAGTTGGTATTTTCAAAAGCCAGAGATTCAATAAGTACTTGTCTAGCTTCTGGGGCTGTTACTCCTATTTGTATAGTCTTAGTTGATCTTTGTAAAAAGTCACTAAAGGGTTCTTTCTGGCCCTGTTTAACCCAGGTATATGATTCAATTCATTTTCCTAGTCCTTGAATCCTGTCCCAAGCATTTAAGGCTGCTTTGTGGCATAGGGACCAGAGTGTTCATTGTAAAGAGCTTGAGCCTGTGGGTCAGCATAAGTGCCCTTGCCAAGAATTTGATCTTGGGAGTCTCAAGTCCTTTTGCTTTTCCCTGTTGTTCTAAAAGTTTTGCCTCTCCTTGCCAATAACATTTCCACAGTAATTGTGGCCTACCATCCAGGACTGCTGAAAGTAATTGAAGTCAGTCATGTGGGGTAGCCTTATTGCTAGAAGCCCATATCTTTACCATCTCCCTAACAAATGCTGAATGCAAGCCATAAGATACTACTGCTTGCTTAATTTCCTTTAGTTCATTCATTTCTATAGGTTTCCATCTACCTTCTTTTGATCCTTTTGGGCATTTAGAAGTTGATGCTTTGTCAGAGTAGATTACAGGGTAGGAAGCTAAGACCCTGGGTAAGTCATCTCTGATAGGTACTGGCGATGTTGATTCCTGTCCTTGTACCTTCTTTCCCTGCTCATCAGCTCCAATAATTTCCTCAAGCATTTCAAATAATTTTACTACTGTCTTTTGTAAAACCTGAATCTCCTGGCCTGTATATATATATATTATTCAATATTATTCATTGAGGCACCTAGCCTCTGGTCTTCATTCTGTGCATGTGATTCCAAGGTCTGAAGTTTTTCTTTTAAAGATAACACCTCATGCTTGGACATTATTTGGATAAACGTGCGGATTGCCTTCCTGGAAACATACTCTATCATAACATTTTAATCGACTTTGATTATCAAATTCAACAGTATGAATTCTTTCAAATAATTTCTCAGTACCTTTTTCATGAATTTTGTCAAATTAATGTTATCCTCTTCAATAGTATTAATTTTTCAGATAACTTTTGATTTTCAATGGTATTACTTATGTTAGCTAACTGTTCCTTATTAGTCTGTAATTACTGTATCATTTCTAAAAGTGCCTCATTCTTGGCTCCATTATTAAACCATTTTCTTTAGGATATAATATGCAGAAGGAAACTGAGTCCCAATATCCAATAAATGGATGTATGACAATAACCATATAAATCTTGCAGAATACAATCCATACTATCAGCAAAAAGTTTATTAAAATTTTGCATGGTAATATTGTCTTCCATTATATAATTTTTAAGTTTATTGATTTATTTATTAATCAAATAGTTACCTTCACTATCAGATTTGATAAATTGTTCTAGGTGTAATAACCTTTATTGTCCAGCAGGTGTTGCGATTGCAGCCTCATGATGAAGACTCACAACTGGCAGCAGTGTGCAACCAGTGCAGCACGAATAGTCCTGTGCCACTTCAGTTTTCTGTCTTGATGCCTGGTTAAATACTGCCGAATAGGCTTTGCTTGACAAATTAAAAGCAATTAAATCAATTCCATTCATGGAGCAAGGAACCCAGAACTCACAAGTAGGGAGCACAAACTGGAAGCTGTGCAAGTCATTGTATGACAGGGAATGTGGCAGTGTGGAGGGAGTATGTGCACAAGCCTGGGAAATTTCCAAGTAGCCACACTTAGCTCCGCTGTGGGAGGCTTCACAAAAAACCGCTTAGTAGGTGAAAACAAGCCAGGTGG
>PVIU01019186.1:0-36991 GCA_004026605.1 Ondatra zibethicus | reverse complement strand
ATATTTAGCTGAAGAAATTTCTAAGCGAAGTGTTGAGAGTGTGGTCCGGTTTTAGCTTACTATAAAATGTGAGAGGCTGTTCAGGTAGAAAGGAATCAGAGCTGGAAGATTTGGAAAAGTCTCGACTCTCAGCCTATCCATACAGCAAAACAAATCAAGAGTTGGGTGTGTTCACCTGTAATCCCAGCATTTGGGAAGTAGAGAACAGGGGATTGGGAGTTCAAGGCCATCCTCCACTACTTAGTGCGTTCAAGGCTAGCCTGGGCTACATGAAATCCTGTTTCAAGACACATGTTCTAGAGAGAACACCAACACTGTGGTGGGGAGATCCTTTGATAAAGAATTCATGGATTTGGGGGCTGGAGAGATGTCTCCATGGTTACAAGCACTTGCAACTCTTGCAGAGGACCCGAGTTCGGTTCCCAGCACCCACATGCAGCTCATAACCATCTGTAACTCCAGTTCCAGGGGATACAGTGCCATTTTCTGGCCTCTGAGGGCACTGCACTGAAGTACTTACATATACGCAGTCAAAACACCTCATAAGAAATCTTTTTAAAAAAGAATTCACGGGTGTAATTAATGGATGTGATAAGCTCCCTAGGCAGAATCCGGAAGTGGAGGTGGGATTACTCCAGCAGAGCCACTGCCAACATTGACTGCAGGGGACAGAGACTGGAGAAAATGGAGTAAGCTGACCAGAGGGGACAAAAGAGTTATTTGTATGTTAATTCACATTTATTGTTTGGGACAAGGGAAAAAGGGACCTGAAGATGATTGAGGGATCAACAGGGCCATGAAGTCAAGAGTGTCTTCCTAACTGCTGGGACGCGGTTCTCTCGGGGATTGGGCTGTTGGGCTGTTTTACAGGGACAAGGGAAGAGTCCTCCAGGCTGCTGGATTCAAAATTCACAATTGCCACCCCAGGGGTCCCAGGGCCAGATTCTGAGCTGAAAAGGATAGTTTCTGGGGCCTTAAAAGGAACCAGGCACAGTGGAGCGCATCTGTAATCACAGCACATAGGGGGCAGAGACAGGAGGATCATGAGTCCCAGGCTAGCCTGGGCTACATCGCAAATTCTAAACCAGTTAGGGCTACCTAGGGAGATCCTGTCTAAAAAATACCAACGAAGTTGGGCATGGTGGTAGATGCCTGTAATTCTAGTATTTGAGAGATAGAACAAGTCTGAGGCCACCCTGAGCTACCTAGTGAAACCTTGTCTCAAGAATCAAACAAATGGGGTGGACTGGAGAGACAGCTCAGCAGTTCCGAGCACTTGCTGCTCTGGCAGGGCACCTGAGTTCAGCTAACAGCTTCCATATCAGACAGCTCACGATCATTTGTGACTCCATCTTCAGGGTATCCAATGCCCTCTTTCGGCCTCTGTGAGTACCTGCACCCACGTGGACATATGCACATGTACACACACACACACACACACACACACACACACTTCTTTTGTTGGTTTGGTTTTTCTGAGATAGAGTCTCACTATGTAGTCCTGGTTGTCCTGGAGCCAACTGTGTAGACCAGGCTGCCTTAAACTCACAGAGATCCACCTGCCTCTGCCTCCTGAGTGCTGGGTTTAAGGGCATATGTCACCACACCCAGCAATACATCTTTTTAAAACAATCAAAGAAGAAAGAAACCTTACTGGAGGTTGCCTTGCCAGGTATGACCGGAGTCACCCTCCTGTTCGCCCTGGGAACGGCCACACCTACCTCACACCAGCTCCACCCCTTACTTTAGAAGCCACTGGAGTCATCCTCTTGACTTTTCCCCTGGGAACCAACGTGCCTACCTCACACCAGCTCCACCCCTTCACTAGAAGCCACCGAGTCACCCTCTGACTCCTCCCCCCGCCCCCACTGACCTGCCTGTCTCACAGCTGCGCAGCCCCTTCACTTTAGAAGCGAGTGGCTTCATCTGGTTTCTGAGGTTCATTGCTGGGGTCATTTTGCCTCAGTGTGAGTCACATTCCAGGTCACACCCACACCTGACTGAGATACTCTGTAGACAGAACTTTGGACTGACGGTGCATGCCAGAGAGAGGTGAGACCCAAGAGAGTGCATCTTGGATCCAAGGAGAACATGAGTTTGGGGAGTACCGATGAGCCTATGTAACAGCCATAGCAAATGGACACACATCCCCAACTGGGAACAACCCAAAAATCCACCGAGGGGAAATGGAGAAACAAGAACAAGTACAGACGAGAATGGAACTACTCAGCGGTAAAAGAGAACCGAAGGAGAATTCCAGAAGGGCGGTAAGAAAAGCCAACCAGGCGCAAAAGGGGACACACCACACAAACCCATTTTCTGTTTGGGGAACAGGATGCTACACTGTAGTTTAGCATGGTCTGAATTCACCTCACACAACAGTTCTGCTTCAACCTCCTTAGTTCTGGGATTATAGGCCTGGAACACCATATCTGGCCACGAATCCATTGATACCCACTTTGGGAACACATGAGGTTAACCCACAGTGTCAGAGGCAGCTGGGTAGCTAGCTGTCCAGACCTGGGAATGGGGACTGAAATGCCGAGTGGCCCGAGAGAATCTCTGCAGCTAGTGGAAATGTTTCATACCTTTGCTGCAGGGGTGGTTGGTTACATGCATGCATCCGTGGGGAGTATTTTGTTTTACTACATGCAAATTTTAACTCAAAAGTGCTGATTTAAAGGGAAAACATGAACTCAACAATAAAAATAGCACTAACAGTTACAATTATGTCAGATAGCCCTTAAGGAAAACCAAGATGGCTCAGCTGGTGAAAGGCTTGCTGCACACACCTGGGGACTCAAGCTCAGTCCCTAACCACGTGGAAAGAGAGAAACGACTCCATGGAAAAGTCCTCTGACCTCTACGTACAGCTGCACACACATCATGTACACCCCAACACGTACATACACCTAATTGTTGTAAACCCCGCCCCCTTTTTATTTAAGAGAAAGGTGGGGATGTTGTAAAAGTAAATCTGTTGGCCTGGCCTATCACCTGGGTACCCTGTCCCTTTAAGAGACGAGCCCCGCCCACCCCAATCTCCCCCTTCCTGATGATTGAGCTGTCCTTCTGGAGAGGAAGCTTCTGCCTCTCTCCCTTCTCCCTGACTTCCCTTCCCCGTTTCTTTCTTCTCTTTCCCTTTCTCTTTTCTTCCCCCCCCCCCCGCAACTAAATAAACTCTATACCCAAGCTCTCTTTGCATGGAATATTTGCCTGTCTCCCACCCGGCTTTGGGTCACCCGCCAATGCCCCTGGTGGGACCAGGCGTCTGGTCAGCCACTTCATGAATGTTAACACTATTAAATAAACATTTAAAATGGCGAATAAAGTTGGGCGGTGGTGGTGCACACCTTTAATCCCAGCACTTGGGAGGCAGAGGCAGGCGGAGCTCTGTGAGTTCCAGGTCAGCCTGGTCTACAGAACTAGTTCCAGGACAGGCTCCAAAGCTATAGAGAAACCCTGTCTTAAAAAAAAAACAAAAACCAACCAACCAACCAAACAAACAAATAAATAAAATGGCGAATAAACTAGAGTATGAAAACACACAAAATTAAAAACAGTCAATAACAAAATCTGTATCATTTGGAGAACAGCATACAGACAAAATATATATGCATAACTAAACAAATTGAATGTTCTAGAAGAAGACACCTAAAGGAGCAAAAGACCATCAAACATGGGAATGATAAAAGTCCCTGAAGAAGAAAAATTAAAGCAAGAGAAAAAATATGAATGACTAAAAAAAAATTCCTGAAATAAAAAAAGACTTGGAACCAGATATTATTAGAGACTTTGATTACCTAAAGATGTCAGCTCAGAACCAGTGGCGGACATCAACACAGTTCTACAAAATTAGCAGATTCTAGAGCGGTGGTTTTCAACCTGTGGGTCTAAGACCATTGAAAACACAGATATTTACATTATGACTCATAACAGTAGCAAAATTACAATTAAGGAGTAGCAACAAAAATAATTTTAGGGTTGGGGTCACCACTACATGAGGAAGTGTATGAAAGGGTCGCAGCATTAGGAAGGTTGAGAACCGCTGCTCTAACACAAAGAGAACATGTACAGGAGGCTGTTCTACAGACTTCGGGATAAAGGAAATTAAGTCATGAGTATTTATAGGTTTTTTGAAAGCTTCCTCTCTCAAGGCCACAACAACTAGGATTGTAGAAGAAAAGAAAGAAACGTGGTCAACAGGAGAAGTTAAGCAAAAATCCCAAAGAACCAAATTTAGGTGGAAAGTGTCGGGGTGGAATGGGTCCTGTGAATGGGTGTGGGGAGATCCCCACTGCTTGTAATGTAGTGTGTTTATCTCATGGAAACATCCCGTTCTACTGGGCATTTTTACCTGTGGATTGTTATGAAGATGATTTCTTCCTAAGTTGCACTGTCTAATTGATAATAATAATATTAGTTTAAATAGAGTTTTGGTGATTGAAAATAAATATAAGGCAATGTCATAAAGCTAGGGCCTATGAGTCTCACCTAAGGCACTGCATAGATCGCAGTCAGGTTAATGATGAAGGAAAACAGGTGAGTCCCAGGAGCCAGGCTGGCTCAAATTCTTTTAATCTTGATGTTGGGAGATGCGTTCATGGGTTTCAGAGTGCATTGCAGATGAAACAAAACCTTAGAATGACCTCAGGTTAGATTAAGATGTTTTGATAATAGCTTTGAGGTTAGGGATCAAAAAAAAAAAGCAGTCCAATTATTACTAACTTACGTACTTTCCTTTGTACCTACTTCTGCCCTCAATATCCTGATACAAAAAATCATGATGAGTGGGTGTACACCCTGAAGATTTAAAGTAGAGCTGACTGATTGTTTTGCATGTATGAAAGTTTAGATTTATGATTCCTTATAAGATTACTTTTTGAGGTAAATAATAAATGATTGCTTCTTTTTTTGTAACCACAGAAACTTGGCCTGCCAGTAAAAGAACTAGCTGAGCACTCTGCTGATCTATAACAAGTTGCTTGGGTATAAATATATGTGGGTTCTTGGGGATAGTTTGTTTTTCATCTGTAATATGTAGTATGGTTAATCATGTAAGGGAAATGAAAAACATGTTTCTTACTTATATTTACTGCAATCATTCACTAGAAAAATAGAAATAGAATGTAACTGCATTGTAATTTCTGTACTGCCTGAAAGAGTTTATGGGGATACAAGCTGCAGGGGAAAAATACAGAATCAGAATATAGAAGAATAAAGAAGGAAACCATCAAGAGAGTGTGTGAGCATCTTTTTCCTTACCCCATCAGATAAAAAGGTCATAGTGCTGACTCCGTGAATTCCCTTTGAGCCCGGAGCTGCTGGAGGCTGGTCCCCCAGGCAGCAAAAGAAGATGTAATCTTGTAGGACCTGAGCGTCCCCTGGCAGGGCAGAAGTCTTATGGGCACTAAGAGTGCATTAGGTGCTACTATGGCAATAGTTCTCAACCTTTCTAATGCTTCAACCCCTTAAGACAATTGCTTGCGTTGTGGTGAACCCACCAAAAATGATTTGTTGCTACTTCATAACTGTGATTTTGCTACTGCTATGAATTGTAATATAAATATCTGTGTTTTCTGATATACAATCAACGTAAACCAATTCTTTTGTTATAGGCTATCAGGAAACAACCTGACCAAAAAAAAAAAAAAAAAAAAAAGAAGAAGAAAAAGATGTAATCTTTCAGGTCCTACTCTCGCTCCCATGCCTCCTCCACCATCCTGGACTTCTCTGGAACCCTAAGCGAAAATAAACCCTTTCTTCCCTACGTTGCCTTGGATGTGGCGTTTAACAAGGCAACAGAAACATGACTAAAACAAACCCCATGTGCTTCTGTCCCCTGGTGTCTCGACCCTCACAGCTCCACCCAAGTCCGGCTCCACCCCATCTCCAACAAGCCTATCAATTATCTCCCCACCTCCTCTGACCTCCTGCTGCGTGCCATCTCCCAGGGACCCAGAGAACTTCTGAGTGCTGACATCTGGAATGCAGAGAGCCCGGGGAAGGCCCTCCATCCCTCACCCACTCTTCCATCTCCCCCACCATCAGCACGGAGGTGCCCCTATACCTTTGGTAGGCCACGAAATAGGTCACGTTCGGGGGGTTACCAAGCCCTGGAAGCCATGTCAGGTACACAGTGAAGTTCTCGGAGAGCAGCGTCACGTTTCTGGGCCGGGCTAGACGGGACCTTCCTGTGGGAGAGAAAGAGGTCATGAAGCCCAGAGCGCTTGGCTAAGCTGGGCATGTGCGACAGGAGTTCAGTTCCTTGCCACCTGTAAGGGCCAGCATCTGCCAACTGCTGCGTTGCAACCCTTTCTCTCCCCAGTCCTCAGTGTCCCCTCTGTCAAGAGAGCTGACTCTGTGTACTCTGGCACCCAAGGGTGGGTTCCACTTAGTTGCCATGGGGTAGGAGCCAATGAATGGCCTCATACCCCTCTTGGACTGCACAAGATTCTAGCAGCAAGCATTGTTTTTGATGATATCTTTTTTAAAACTTTTAATTTATTATTAGTATATGTGTGTATGCACATATGTGTGTGTTTGTGCATGTGTGACATATATGTGTGAGTATGGGTGTGTGCATGCCATGTCACATGTGCCGAGGTCAGAGGACAAGTTTGGGGAGTTGGTTCTCCCGTCCTACCATGGGTCTTGAGGACTAAACTCAGGTCATCAGACTTAGACGCTACTACCCACCAAATCATCTCTGTTGTGTTTTCCCTATGCCCCAGTGCCCGTCTGGAATGGCTCCTGAGACACAGTGCATGTATGATACATGTGTGTTGGGTGAATGGATATTACTATAATCTTAAAAGGCCTTTCACGGGTCTGCCTGCTGATGGAGCAGGATGGATACAGTGAAGCTTGCTGCCTCGGTGGTAGGAACAGAGCTGTCATCCCAAGGGACCCAGCCAGAGTCGACTCTACTCAAACCTTTCCACCCTACCACCGCACCCCCCATGGTTTGCTTATTTAAATGGAGCACTCGGGTATTTGCCCACGAATGCAAAGTGGCCTCCAGACCTTATACAATTCCCTTATACAGTCTATAAGCCGCTTCCCTTTCTGCATGATCTGTTGTACACCTGCTTCAGACAGAGGGGACAACCCTCCCGCCTATTGCACCCTCCCCACTCAGGACCCTCGGCCTTGTTTCCGCCTGCAGATACTGGGTTTGCATTTTTCACTGAATAATTAGTCTTGGCTCTCCCTAGGGCACCACAGAGAACACAGGGCCAGCGCTCAGTGCCAAGGAGATGGTCAGGTGGGTCTAAAGTGGGCGCCACAGGAGAGTTGCCAGGATCAATGGATTTCTTCTGTGAGGGGCACCTGGCTGTCGCTTGGATAACTGGATCCTAGGCACTCTGCCAGGTACAAGAGGTGCCCTGTGTGTTCTGGTGTCAACAAGAAATGCTTCCCATCGTACTCAAGTTATGACAAAAAAAAAAAAAAAGAAAAAAGAAATGCTTCCCAGAGGCTCATATTTTCAATGTTTGATCCCTAGCTCTTCGTGCCATTTTGAAAGCTGTGGAGCCTGTAGGAGGTGGAAGCAGCCTGGTGGAATAGGTAAGGGGGAGGCCCTCTGAGCAGTATGCCCAGCCCTTGTTCCAGTCCGTTTCCTCTGATTTTGGCCAGTCCACACGAACAGCCCTCACCACATGCTCTGACTGCCACAGATTAGAGCCACTCTGCCATGCCGTCCTCGTCACGATGGCCATAGGCCCTCTGAAACCCTAAGTCCCAACACACCCTTTCCCCCTTTAAGTGGCTTCTTCTATCAGGTGTTTGGTCACAACCATGTAAAGGAACCAGTTCACCAAGAAAGCCACATTGGAAACACCCTAGCCAGCTCCCTTGCAGTGTCTATGGATGGGGTGGTGACACTCCCTCCTGCTGGTATCCCCACTTCAGATCATCTGTGTCCTCTTCTGTCCACCCTCCGCGCACACACACAAGGGTTAAAATGAAAGTTACACACGTCTGCCTCCTGCTTAATCCTTTCAAGGTTCCCATCTATCCTACTCCCAGGAAATGCCTAGGCCTTTACTGGAACCTCCAATGGGCCCCCCAGTAAGACCCCTACCTCTCCTTGTTTCCCCCTCTTCTTCCAGGAGCAGGCTGGCTTGCTCCCTGCTCTGAGTTTTTGCACATGATGTTCCCAACATGTAGCTATCCCCTTGGTTTCTGTCACATTCCTTTGATAACATTGTCTCTGTGATGTGTTCCCTGGCCACCTTTTATTGACTTCTTTCAACGTCCTCTTTCACAGGTAATAGCTATACTAATTACCGTCAGCTGATTGCTCCATGTCAAGGCTTCCTGCCCTTGCCCTGCCTAGAATAAAGTTCATATTCCTCATCTGGTGTCCGAGGACTTTTCCAGGTAGCCTGGCTATCCAGCTGAAGTCTCACAAAGCTGCAGGTCCCATCGTTTAGATGTCTTTGAACCTTGGTGTCTTGGGTTACCTGGAGCTCACCATCTACTCTCTGAAAGAGTCTATTCAAATGCCACTTCCCCCAGGTAGCCTGCCTGGCCATCTCTAAGAGGAGACAGGGTAATGACCTCAGAGCAACAACAGCCCCTTTCCTATTAGGCTGTCGCTTCCAGTTAGCTGAGCTGAGCACTTTGTGAGTGGATCAGGAGCTTCACAGCAGAGGTGGAGGAACCAAGGCCCTCCCAGATACTCCAAGGTAGATCAAGCCAACTCTCAGCTCTGTGCTCTGGGCTTACTTCCTCCTCCAGTATGCTCTGGGCTCAGTCATATTCCTTCTATTGGTCACTTTTAATGTTTATTGTGTGTGTGCGCACATGTGTGTGTGTCTCCTTCTGTATCCCAGGCTCGATCAAATCTGTGGCGATCTTGAAGCAGCCTAGAGTGCTAGATAGCACATGCAATCACACCTGTTGATCACTTTAACTCAGGGAGCTTCATCTCCTGCCCTGGGGGAGCTCATGGTCCCAGGAAGAATTCCAGCAGGTGATTCACCACGGAGACCCATACAAGGTAATCCCGGCTCTACCTGCTGTCTCCCAGCTCAGCCCCAAGCCTCAGCTGCCTCCTCACCTCAGGTATTACAGACCCGGATGTGGGTGCCTATTTCTATCCTGTCCAATGCCCTGAAGTCAGATCTCCGAGACACAGCTACTGTCATTAACCCGTGCTGGTATCTAGCAGGAGGCCAGTCTGTGCATAAGCCCCTTAGTTTTAAGTCATTCATGAGCAGGACAGCAGCCCAGAAGTTTGAACTTGGCCACATAGAAAAAGGCACAGCTTTCAGATCACCACACAGGGTAAGCGTCACTTACACCCTTCATGGAAGAGGCACTGGGCTCAGAGACAAAGTTTGCGTTGGGGATAGCTATGAGGGGGCTCAGGGCATGGATAGCACTGACCATGAGCGCACCCAAGGCTCAGGCTAGTTCGACTCCCCTCGATTCACTCCTCTGTCCTGTGTGTCCCCGTCTGGGGCACATCTAAGGCAACCACTTAAGTGCTCTGAGACTCAATTTCCCCCACCTGAAAATGATGACTATCTGCCTCATAAGCCAACTGGGCTGCAAACATTAAATAAGAACACAGTGCCCAGCATAAAGAAGCAACTAAAAATAATACAGACTGTTAGGATTGTTTGCTTAATCTAAGAACCCTTTCTATTGCAAGTCTAAGACTCTGAGGTACACACATGGCTACCGAGAGGGGTTACCTGGGGAGATCAGTGGATAGTTGGGGTTCTGTGCTTGGGTCCTGGCCCGGGTATTTTGTGCCTTGTCATCTTATTTACCAGCTGAGAGATCGACAAAGAAAAAGCCCTGTAAAGAGTCTCATGGCAGGAACCAGACCATCCACAGCAGGGTCCCCGGGGGCCTGGGTGGGGCGTTTGATCCGCACTCAGGGGAAGGTGAGGGCAGCTCCGCACGCCCTATTTATGAGGGTCAATCAGGTACGCACTCTGAGATTCGGTGAACAAATCCAGTAAACGTTTACAGATATCCCCCGCCTCGGCCTCCAGAAACCCAGCTCCCTTCTTCCCGGAAAGGACGCTCAAGCTCAGGATTGTTTCATTTGGGGATCAAGCAAACCCGCGGCGGGAGCATAAGGTCCCTGAGGTCCCGGGGTGGCCCAGCACCCACATCCAGCTCGGGACCTCGGGTGGGTGGCCCGTGCTTACCTGGGACGCTCTGCAGCAGGCACAAGAACAGGGGCGCCCACCGGCTGACCCTCCACATCTCGGTCGCGGGAGTTCCCGCGACCCGCAGCCCGCCGCCCGCGGCTCGCCGCCGGCCACCAGGCCCAGGGCGGCAGGTGACTAGGGCGGCGGCCCCGGGAGGCGGAGCCTCGGGCGGTGCCTGTGGCGGGGACGCACCTGGGGCCGCCCCGCGTCGCCCGCCTGATGTCCTCGCCGTGGGTGGGGGCGGGAGTATTAGTTAATTTTCTGTAAATCAGGCAAGAAATCCAGTTCTGGGGCTCCGAGGAGGACTAAGTAATGAGCACCCAGAACAGAGTTCGAGGTCACCGGCACGTCTCCTTTCCTGCAAGCGGAGCCGGGGAAGGAACCCAGCGCGTCCTGCTTTTCTTCCCGAGTTTCTGCAGGAATTCGAGTCCGGCATGTTATTGGCATATTTCGCTCTAGGGACTTTGAAGAGGCTGTCCTTCCAAATCGGGACACAAGTCACTACGCAGGCTGTTCAGTCACTAACCAGAAAGGACGTCTCTAAAAGCTTTGTTTTCTATCCTAGAACAGGGGACACTTCATCCCATGACACAAACTGTTCTAACTAGCCAAGCTGAGGCTGTTTTGTCAAACACAGAAAGGATGAAAACCGAGGAACCACGGAAGGGAAAACCGGTAGCTCTTTCAAAGTGACTCTCCCTGAAGGTGGAGTAGAAAAACATCAGGGGTCCTTTTGTGTGTAAGGATTAAGGATGTGCAAACTTCATTTTCTGCCTTTTGCTTGGGGTGTGGGGTGGGAATGGGAAGTTGGGGGGTGGATACCACCAAGATACATTGATTCTTGTGTGGAATTGTTGGAGAATAAATATGAGATAGAAAAGCAACAAAAGCCATTATTAGCTCAGGTTTCAGGTGATTTCCTGGAAGGTCAATAAACAGCTTAGTTTCCTTCAGGGTGTTTAGGGCTCCTCAGAGCTAAGCAGGGGCCAAGGGGCCCCTATGTCCTTTGCCTGGCAGCTTATCTAGACATCCCTAATGTGTTCTAGGGTTGAAAAGTTATGGGTAGTCTATCCTCATGACTGAGCCCACATACCAGAAAAGGGTTGTGTCCTGAACCATTAAGGTGAGGGTTTTGGCAAGGGAATGATACTAGACAATAGGAAGATTGTAACTCCCGGAAGAATTCAGCCAACTAAAGGGGGGAAGAGAAATACAATTAGAAGCATAAAAAGCAGTTCTGTGTCAAATTTGGGGCACCAAACATTTTTGCCTTTTCTCTGAGCTGACACCGACCCTTAAAGTTCATAAAACAAACTGATTCGTTGCTGCTGAGCCTCCAGCTTCTGCCTCTCCCCACTTCTCCCTTTCCCCCTTTTGTTTCTCTCTCTCTCTCTCTCTCTCTCTCTCTCTCTCTCTCTCTCTCTCTTCTCTCCTTCTCCCTCTTCCCCTCCATAACCCACTGAATAAATATCCAATCTCATTCTGCATGGCCGCCTGGGATCAGCCGCCTTCGGAGACCAGCATGGGAACTGCACGTCCCTACCTGGGACTGGCTGCTCTGGGGCCTGCTGCCTGCCCCTGTTCAGAGACCTGTGGTGTGGTCTCCTGGCATGCCCATCTGTCTGTCTCTCCTCGTGGCTTGCTGCAGCCACTCGGGGGAACTAAGCCATCCCTGCCTGGGACTGGCTGCTCTGGGGACCCGCTGCCTGCCTGCTGCCACTGCCAGAGGACCTGCAGCATTTCTGCCGCTGCAGCCAATGGGGATCCTGCAGCATTTTACTTTTTCCATTACAGTTGGTCTGTGTCACCACTCCAGGCAGGGTCTTCTTTTAGAAGCCTCTTGTCTCTGATCATTTTTTTTAATTTTAATTAGAAAAATCAAATCAGTATAGAAAGTGACAGTTCTGACTTTCCAACAGGAACAGTCACTTTTATTCTAAAATTAATCCCAGCTGTGTTAATCCAAAACTCCTGCGGTGGAGGGATTTCTCAAATGAAGGGTTTTGTTACTAAGTCCCACTGGGCGCTGGCCAGACAAAACACAGGCAACTTCATCTGAACCCGCGCTCGAGAGGGTCAGGAAGCTTTGGGATGGGACAGTGCAGAGAAGTGCAGCTTCTGTAGGATATAGGGTTAAGTCTAGAAAAGTCCCCAGTGAACACATCTTAGTTCTCTTGATGCAGAACGGGGCATCTGTGTTGAACTCTGCCTGAAGATGTTCTGATTCGCTTCCTTCTACTCCATTATCCATTATTGTAACGTAGGATCAAGAAATTTCTCTTCCTTTCCCTACCGAATCTCCTTACCCACTTCTTCCCTTCCTTTCCCTCCCCTTAATTTCTTTCCTTTCCCTCCCCCTTACCCACTTCCTCCTCCCCCTTCCCTTCCCTTCCTTTCATTTTCTTTCCCCCTACAGATATGGACATTCTCTTCTTCTGAGTGCCCAGTGAGCTGATGCCGCTGGAGGGCGCAAGATTTAAACACAGTTCCATTCAGAACCTGGCCTGTCTGACTCCTTAGTCACACTGCCCCTGTGGCACTACTCTGTTCCCTGCCTGGACATTGGTGACAGCTGGTCAGGTGAGACGGAACCCATGAAAGTGGATCAGAAAAAAGACCTCCCACCTCTGTCCTGCCACAGCGCCAGCCCTCTGTCTGGGTTCCACCACCTGGCTCAGCCCAAGTCCCACCAGCTCCTGGGAGAGAGGCTTCTTCATGGAATTGGCTGGATCCAAAAGCTGGCCTGAGTTTGGCCGGGCGGGCAGACATTTGGAATTTGTGCCTTCTTCTCCAGCAGCCAGTCTTGGTAGGGCCTCGTGGAGGAGATGAGGCCATGGTGGGGAGATTTAGGTGTTTTACTTCTCTGATGATCTGGCCTCATTTCCATCCTAAAGTGGCAGCCCTTTGAGAACCAGAAGCTCACTGAGTGAGGTGGTGGTGGCAGTAGGGACAGGGATGTCTTCATTCATTACTTTGAATGCCCCCGCCCCTGCCTCTGTCTCCTAAAAATCTGCCTTGTATTCCTTGTGTGTCCTCCTATGCTCCCCTGCCCTCAAATTCATCATTTCTTTCTTTCTTTCTTTTTTTTAAAAAGTTTTTTTTGTTTGTTTTTGTTTTTTGAGACAGGGTTTCTCTGTAGCTTTAGAGCCTGTCCTGGAACTCTCTCTGTAAACCAGGCTGGTCTCGAACTCACAGAGATCTGCCTGCTTCTGCCTCCCGAGTGCTGGGATTAAAGGCTTTGCCACCACTGCCCCCCGCCAAATTCATCATTAGGAAACTGTGTCCAGATATCATGGTCTTTGAAAGGACATTTATGACCACAGTATGGATAGATTAAGAGTTCTCAAATTTTTTTTAGCCAAGGTGACCTTGAACTCACAATCTTCCTTCCTCTACCTCTGGAATGTTGGGATGACAAGCATGTGCTACCATTCCAGGTTTATGCATCTACCAACTGAGCCACATGCCCAGTCCCTCTACTGATGTCATTTTGTTGATAAGCACTGGTGACACTTTTTATTGGTACTTGTTGCCCCGAGACACTGCAGAATGCCGCAGGACAAATGTTCTACCACAAATGTAACCCC
Organism: Ondatra zibethicus; assembly: GCA_004026605.1. Lineage (NCBI taxonomy): Eukaryota > Metazoa > Chordata > Mammalia > Rodentia > Cricetidae > Ondatra > Ondatra zibethicus. The sequence goes on along the minus strand of PVIU01019186.1, from coordinate 23,229 downwards.
ATGCAGAGAGAGAGTAGTGTTAATATTTTCCTTTAGCCAGTGAAACTCACAGCTTTTATGTAACACAGCTAATTATAGTGACGGCTGTCTGTCCTCAAAACCTGTGGTTTTTAGACTTCCGCTATTCATTCTCTAGATGGTTAAGGGCAAGCGAGAAGGAAGACACTCCGCCCCCACCCCCATCTCAACCTCTTCCTGATCGGCAATGATTGCAGTCCCCTGGCTGTGTGAAGCTCCTGTGTTGTGAGGTCATAGTGTCTGGAGCAGAGATAGGGACTGGGGTAGGACTGTGTGACTGGGGCAGCAAGTCTCAGGATAGGAAAGGCCACTTTGTGGCTTCTTTGCAGCACTAGGTCAGTGGGCACAAGCTGCTTCTGGGCGTGTGGGAGCCGCCCACACATATCACTGGGTCACGGGAGCACTCCCATGGGGGCTCCATCCCCGAGCTTATCGATCAGAGCAGATGGGTATCCTGAGCCTCCGCAGAAAATTCAAGGTCACTTCCCAGTAGCCAAAGGTTTCAGCCTACTCCACAAGTTCCACTCTGGGTCTCTGTGTTGCGGTCACAGTTACAAAGGTCCCTTTCTCTGTCGTGCCTTTGGTCTCTACGTCCAGCATTCCCTCCCTGGCTTACCTTCCCCTTTGCCCACGGCCTGTTCTTCCTCCAGGTCTTGAATTCTGCAGCACTTCCTTTAGGAGCCTTTCCTGACTTTGACTTTGGTTTGTTCTCTGTTGTCCTCCTTTGCACAGTGAGAGCAGACTCCCACAAACCAGGGGTGTTACTTTCCTAATCCCCACAACAAAATACCTTGCAGAAGCAGCTTCAGGGGGTGCTGCTGGCCATGTCAGAAGAGCAGTAGGTGGCAACTGAAGTTCAGGAGTTCAGCCCAGGAAGCAAAGTTCTGATGGGTGAATCTTGGGTAGGCAAGGCCCTGAGGCTTCAGCTCCAGAAAGTCTCTTGCTACTGCTGTGGTTTTACGTGTTTGCGGCTGCCGTTTTTCTCTGGTCTCGGGCATGGCGTGGATGGGTGTGTGTGTGGGGGTCCCCACTGTCTTTAATGTAGTGGGATTATCTCATGGAAAGATCTCATTCCACTGGGCATTTTTACCTGTGGATTATTATGAAGATGATTTCCTCAAGATGTACTGTTTAATTAAAGCGATGATTTTGATGGGGGGAAGGTCTGTCAACCAATCACCTTTAAGAAGTGGAGCCTAGTTAAGGCGTGACTACCTGGAGCCCAGGAAGAAAACTGGGACCAGGTGCACGCTCTCTCTGGGCGATTCCCACTGGACACAGCGAAACTCGGACTTCCCATTCTTGTGGCATGAGTTTCCCCTTATAACAATTAAAAATATAATTGTTTATTTTTAAGCTGGCCTGGTTATTTCCTAAATCGAACTAACTTCTACATGATTTTATACAATAATAGTGATAGTTTAAGTAGGATTTAGATGATGAAGAGTTTTTAACAAATGTAGGAAAGAATTATGATCGAGATTAGTTTAGTGGAAAAATTAATAAAGATAAGGTAGAATATAGTTTTGTCCCTGCCCTGGTGCGGGATAATTATCTGTATTCTGTCAGTCATGTTTTAAATAAACGCTGATTGGCCAGGTAGGAAGTATAGGCGGATCAACCAGACAGGAAAGAGAGGCGGGGCGATGAGGCCAGGAGAATGCTGGGAAGGAAGCCCATTCCTCCTCACTCCTGCCCAGACCACCAAAGAAGCAGGATGTGACCTGCCCTGTTAAAAATGGTACTGAGGCCATGTGGCTAACATAGATAAGAATAGTGGGTTAATTATAAGTTATAAGAGCTAATACGAAGCCTGAGCTAATGGGCCAATCAGTTTATCATTAATATAAACTCTCTGTGTGATTTTCTTTGGGACTTACTGGCTGTGGGACCTGGGCAGGACAGAAACCCCAACAAGCAGGCCCATCATGCTACACCGCCTCGATAAAGCAGGGGCTGCAGAGGATAGGAAAGAAGAACAGGAAATTGTCGTGCGGCTAGGACTTAGGAGTTTCTCTCGAGGAGCTCCATAGACTGTGAGTTAGGTGATTAAGGAAAACAATGGAGTCCCAGAAGCTAGGCTACCTCAAGTTCTTTGAATCTTAATGTTGTGAGATGTGTTCATAGGTTTCGGTGTGCATCATAGCCAAAACAAAGCTTTACATAATGACTTAAGGTTAGGTTAAGATGGTTTTTATTAATAACTTTGAGGTAGAAACTCTTGGGGAACAATTTAAAGTTTAGAAAGCATTACTCTTAATAGTTTAGCAAGGAACTCTTTGAGGTCAAAGAAGAAAAATAATGACTGCCTGGCTCTTGCTGCCCGATAGAATGGGTTGGTGGTCAAGGGTGGTGATGATGATTAATTCCTTGTCCCCATTTCTTCCCTCAGCTTCCTGATATGATTTAATAATAAAAAAAATACCGTTGATGACTGGGTGTGCACCCTAAGGACTTAAAGTAGAAATGACAATTGTTTTTCATATATAAAAGTTTAGATTTGTGATTCTTTTAAGATTTCTTCATAAGATTACCTTTTGAGATAAGTAATAAAATGACTGGTCCTTTCTTTGTAACCACAAAAATGCAGCCTGTCAGCAAAAGAACTGACTGAGAAAAACGCCTTGCTTGCTTACACTTTGTTAACCTATAACAAGGTGCTTGGGTATGAATGTATGCCGGTTCTTGGGGATAATTTGCTTTTCACCTGTAATACATAAAATTTTTAATCATGTAAGGAGATGGGAAGCATATTGCTTTTCACTTGTATTCATTGTAATCACTCACTTAAAAAATGGAATGTAGCCATATTGTAATTTTTATATTGTTTGGAAGATTTCGCTGGGGTATAAGGTGTAAGTGGGGAAAAAAGTAGGTAGGAGGAAAACACCAGGAAAGATGGAGAAGAAAGACGTCAGGAAAGAGGAAGGGAAACATCAGGGTAGAAGAACAGACCAGAAAAAGAACAGAGTAGAAAAAACAACAGAAAGAATAATAAAATGGCCGGGCCATGGTGGCGCACGCCTTTAATCCCAACACCTGGAAGACAGAGGCAGATTGATCTTTGTAAGTTCAAGGCCAGCCTGGTCTACAAAACTAGTTCCAGGACTGGCTCCTTAGGAACTGAGAAACCCTGTCTTATAATAATAATAACAATAATAATAATAATAGGAATTAAGCTTATATCCCTCAGAGAAGAAGTCTGTGTTTTTCTCGCCAACTCTGCATCTTGTTCTCAGTCTCTCTGACCTGCAGAAGGTTGGACCTCTGTAAGGGGGAAGGATTTGTTTGGGCTCAGGGTTTCTGAGGCACTTTACTCCAGCGTAGGGGAAGATGTGGCCTAATAGCTCCATCCGTGCCACCAGGAGTATGACAAGGTATCTGCTCACAGCAGTGAGAGCACGGGCTGGGAACGAGGCTGTTCACACGGTGGCATCCCAGGAAGCAGAGAGAATGGCTATCCCTTTCAAAGGCCCATCCCCGGTGACTTTTTTCTTCCAGCCAGGCCGCACCTCCCAAAGGCTCCAGAGCCTCCAGAATGGCACTGCAAACTGGGAGCTGAACATTCAAAAACGCGAACCTGAAGCCTGGGATTGGGGTTCAGGCAGTGGAGCTCTTGTCCGGCGTGCACGAAACACTGGACTGAATCCCCAGCACACCACTAGACAAGCGTGGAGGCTTGTTCATGCCTGTAACCCCAGACACCAGGAGGTGAAGGCAGAAGAGTTTAAGGTTATCTGTAGCTACATAGTGAGTTAGAGGCCAGCCTGGGCTACATGAAACGGCATCTGGAAAACAACTGCTGCCATCCCAGACTAACCCAAACCAGACTAAAAAAACCACAAAGCTGAGGGCTCAGGGACATTTCAGAGTCCAACTGTAATACTTGGTAACTTCTAAATAACAGAGATATGTTCCTCAGTTCAAGTCCAAGATCCATATGCCAGCATTTTGCTTTAAGGCACCCATGTTCTTACATGGAGAAGAGCAGGGACGAGCCTTCCTCGTGAAAGCCGTTTTTATGACGATATGAACCTCATTTGTGAAGGTAGAGCCCACACAATCCGAACACCACCCCGCCATTCAGCCTTGTCGCCCAAAGCTGTTGCATTCAGGGTTATGTGGATTTGGGGGAGAAATTCTAAGAGTCTCTTTGACGGTACTTAGTCACAATTTGTAGAAATTACTTTTGTGTGTGCTTTCTTGATGCAGCTTCAGTGACCAGGCCCCGCACACAGCAGCAGTCCAATGGGCAGTGAATAAGCAAACTTCCGATGTCCCGGGCTGGGTCAAGAACATTCCATACACCCCCAAACGACGCAACTGTCCTCGTGGCTCCTAGCTCGCTCACTCACAGCCACCCAATGTTTACTGAGCTGAATTTGGCCTATGACTCACCGCATCTGCACGTTTGACTTCACGTACCTGTTTCCTTCCACCGCTGGGATTTTACGGGCTCTCATTAAGTGTCAGGTGGGTACATGAGAGACCCAGGAGACTGCAGCTGGGTCAGAGGGCTCCTTAGTGGATAAGTATCTGTGAAGCTGCCCCTGCTATATCAGAAACTACGGCACCGGGTGTTGCCCCGCTACCACACGGGCTGAGTCAGTTTCTCCGTTTCTTTCCCTGTTTCTGTGATACAGGCCCCTGACGAGGAGAAAGGGCTTGCTTCGGCTAGCGGTCCCAGGTGAGTCCATGTGGCGGGAAAGGCAGCCGGAACTTAGAGCCACGGCTCACACTGCATCCGCAGTCAGGAAGCAGAGGGACAGAAGCACCCACGGTTCCCTTTCTCCATTTCATACAGTCCGGGATTCCCTGTCGGGATGCCAGTCCACACACAATAAAGGGGGGGGGCTGTAGCCAAAATAATTCTCTAGAGGAGTGCTCAGAGCTACCAAAATCTCCTGGGTGATTTTAGATTCTGTCAAGTTGACATTTAGGGTCTCCCCCCCCCTCCCGCCCCGCGGCCCGTCACAGTCTGTGTCCTCAAAAGACCTTGGATTCCTGATAGTAGCACTTCCGTTGTTGCCCCTCCCACTTGTGCACTTTTCTAGGGGATTGTGGAAAGACATACTCTAACAGGAAGATCGGGTCCAGTATGATTTAAGAGGGAAGGGGGCATCACTTTACCCTGTGAAATATCTCCCACCTTATAATCAGTCATAGAAACTTCTTGACTTAAGCTATCTCTGTCTCTTGGCCAGTTCAGTGAGTCGGTGAGCTCCAGGTGCAATGAGAGACTGTCTCTAAAATAAAGTGGAGAACAGAACAATTGGGGATGACGTTGGACCTCCATCTGCACCCACTGTCACCAGCACTCACGCCAATACACACATGAACACATACACCCCCCCCCCCATAAATGGCTTTGGGTTTTGGAGAAGAACAAGTTTTAGGGGTCAGCTTCTGAGGTATAAACTAGGTGAGGCAAAACATAAATTCTATATTCCACCACACCGGGGAATTCAAAGTTGGCTGTGGCTGAGGTGGGGGGTGAGGGTGTTCTAGCAGGAAAATTTCTGATTGGCTGACTTTGATCACGTGCCTGTGACCGAAAGAATGGGCTGCCTTCATTGGTCAGTCTGGGTCAGCCATTGCGGGATGGAGGGTCCTGTATGGACAAACAGAAGCTATGTTAGCCAAGCCCTCAGAGATTGCCCAAAGTCTCTTCCGGTGACCTGCTGCCATCATTTTTAGGGATCACCACTTCTCTCCAAAATTTTCCTTAGGAAAACGCTCTTGTCAACTGAGGCTAGACCAATCCACACTTTGAGAACACTTAGTATTTGATTCTGAACTGTGTATTCCTGTTTTCCTGTACCACGCCTGATTGTGTGTTTATTTTTGGTTGTTGCTTTTGTGTGTGTGTATTTTATTCCAAAAGTAAACAACCATCTAGAGAAATTCAAGTTTAGGCAAATAAACGAAAACCACAAAGAGTGGGTGTCTGTTCAGACAGGGAAGGAGTGGACAAGAAGAGGTTGGATGTCCTAGAGACCTAGTAGTTCTAATGCCCGCCTCTGCTTCCCGAGCAACTCCTGAACACCCGCTGCGACCCCACGTTCACTACCCCTCTGTTCACTGTGTACAGCTAGGCAGAAGGAAAATCTGCACACCAAGGCTTTGCCAAGGGGCAGCTGAGGCTCAGAGAGGCGTGGGGTGTGTCCGGCCACTCCTCTGAAAACCCAACAGAGTCATCACCCAACCTGGCCATTGTGTCTTTAGTGCAATCCGTTCCAGAGATTTGAAAGTCAGGCATGAATGTTCATCACCTCATTGTTCAAGGGAAGGCAAGGGAAACAACCGACCACCTTCTGACTAATGAGGGGGTAAACAGGTTGTGGTATATCTTTTCAATGGATCCCTATTCAGCAGTAAACAGAATGACGTCCTGACATAAGCCACAGTGTGGGTGAGCTGTGAGAGCACTGTGCTAAGGGAACAAAGCCAGTGCGGAAGGTTGTGTGGTGCACGCCTCCAGTTATGCATGACTTGTGGAGAATGGGGATACCAAGAATGTCATCATCGGTGGCTAGGGGCTGGTGGCAGGGAAGGGAACCTGCCTGTGGCCGTTCCTGGGTACACAGTTTCCTTCCTGGCTGAGGAGAGTTGAATTATTGAATTCACTACCTATTGAATTGGATGGTTAGCGATGGATTGATATGCACAACAATGTATTGAAACTGGACCTGTTAAAAAGGTGACTTACAGGGCAGAGAGATGGCTCAGCTGTTAAGAGCACTGGCTGTTCTTGCAGAGGACCCAGGTTCAGCTCCCATCACTCACATATCAGGGTACATGGGTGCTTGGAAAGAGCCTGACCTGTCTTACCTTGTCTCTGATATGACCTTGTGCCAACATCTGGCCTCAGCCTGCTGTGCTGTGCAGTGGGGTGGGGTGGGCTATTCTAGGCCCTGGGGTGTGGAGGACTCTGTGATGCTGGTACAGAGATGGTGGGAGAGAAGGGAGCACCCATTCTCACCAGAAACTCCCTTTTCTCTCTTTCCTGTAAGAGCAGGCCCTTCCAAACCTTATCTGTGCCTTCCGGGCCCTTGACAGAGCTCCCAGGTGTGCAGGTCGCGGAATAGGCATGCAGGGGCAGACACCCACATGCCAAGACCTAGGCCAAGTCTCAGAGGCCTGCCAGAACCTTTTGGAAAAGCAGAGACTGTTTCAGAACCTGGTTCTCACCAGCTGATGTTTTGGACCTCTTACGTGCCGCAGCCCCCGTGGACCTCCTCCTTGCTCCCCTTTATCCTTCCTTCTCCACCTCTTAGTCCTATCTTCCCGAATGAAGTTTAAAGTACACAGTTAGTGTACTAATTCAATTTCTTTGAGACTCATTAAAGCACCTGACTCACTGTTTTCCTCTCCCCACAGTAAGAGGGCTCTTTCCTGCCCGAGCTCTTCCCGATTCCTGGGTGCCATAGCTGAACCATCCCCATCATTGAATAGTTGAATGTATCCAGTTTTTTTCGCTATGCCCAACACCCCAGTGATCTTTCTACTCAGCCCTGTGTACCTAGTCACATGTTTCTCCAGAACAGATAATGCCGCCCAGATATTGATCTGCTAGGTCACAGGGTGTGGATATTTAAAATTCCAACCAACACAGCCAACTGCTCTCCACCGTGACTAAGCCAACTTAATTTCCACCAGTAGAACACAGGAGACCCTTTCCCCAACTTCAAGGTCGATTTGGAATTCATCAGAGTTAAAATGTATTGTCAATAGGCATGTCTCAAGGCTTTGTTAATTTATATTTCCACTAGTATTTTGTAGCTGTTCTAGGTTGCTGGTGTCAGGGGAGAACTCAGAAATTGGGCTTTGATGACCTGAACACTAAATCCAACTGTATTACCATCTGCTGTGTGACCTGGGCCACATCCAATGATCTCTCTGGTCCTGGGCATGTTCTTGCATATACTCTCTCAGTGTCCTATATATTAGTCTAAGAAACTTGGTCATGAACATTCTTTTGACTTCTGTTCAGTTGCTTTGTCTTGTTCCTCCTGCCCCCTGTGACTGTAGAATGCCTGGGTAAAGTAAAGTGGGGCTCTCAGAAGCTCCCCTCTTGTAGCGTGCACACACACACACACACACACACACACACACACACACTGTGTCCCACCCCCCACAATGATACTAAAAAATAAACCTAAAACAGCAACAACAAAAATGTATTGGGACACGTTGGCACAGCCTGCCACCCTAGCCCTTACGCGGCTGAGCAAATGTGATAACAAACCCAATCTGCAGAGATGTTACCGCTTGTAGGTGTATTTTTCAAAGACACGTGTCATGGACAGTCCATACATCTTGTATGAAATGTTCACTGAGCATATAGCATTGAGATACCACTCAAACCTTTTAAAATACTCTTCTTATTTCTAAAGACAGCTTTCAAAGTCAACCTCAATTTGGGGTTCCCAGTAGAAGGGACAAGGGTCTGTATGCTGGAGCAGCCTGCCCCTCACATGCCTGGGTGCTTGCTTTCTTTACTGAGGGATGGATGAGTTCAGTTAGGAGGGTGCAACCTGAAAAGTGTGATTAGACTGGGTTCCTGGTCTTCAGATCCCACTCTTTGCCCAGAAGCATCTTAGACAATCACATGTAGTTCCTAACACCAGGGGGCACCATACACCAGAGGAAAGTGACCCATTGTGGCAAGCCTGTTGGATCACGAGGTCAGTTTTTGAGGATCCTAATAAGACCAACAGAATATCTTCCTGCTACCTTGACATCCTTTCTATCTGACCTGAAACTTTTGCATGTGCCTATAGGAAGGCTCTGGGAGCCAGAGGGACATGCTAGGGAGGGCGATGGCAGGTGACAGCATTGCAGTAAGAGTTGGTTGGGTCTGGCAATTTCACTGGTGTGTGTGTGTTCTTTGATTCAACAATACTGTTATTCTGGGCTTCAATTCTTCTCATCAGATAGGAGTGACAATTCCTTTGTCTCCCCTCCCTTATCTGTGTCCCCCCACCTCCCCATATTTATTTATGTAAACGCACCCCGAGACCATCAGGAGGCCTCAGATTGAGACGAGTCTTTGAGCGGCAGGCCAGGCTGTAACTGGCTCCAAGTGATAGCAATTATGGAGGCGGAACGAAGTGGTTGTATCAAGATCTTACTTCAGAAGTAGAGCCAGTGAGAGTGATTTGGCGGTGGTGGGTGCACACCTTTAATCCTAGCACCCAGGAGGCAGAGGCAGGATGATCTCTGTGAGTTCAAGGCCAGTCAGGGCTGTTACATAGATGTGGAATCCGAGAAAAGAGCATCGAGGACGATACCAAGGCCTGTGTCTTCAGTGGACAGAGACCTTCTATTGAGTGGGGAAGATGGGTTTGGGGGTGCAGATCAAGAGTTCATATGTAAAGAGAATAAATTTGAGGTGCCTTTGAGGTTGTTCAGCAGATGAAGGAAGAGAAGAGGACTGGGGGACTGAGCCCAACCCCTTTCTCAGGGTCTCATGAGATAACAAGGCTCAATAAGTTGACCCAGGTGAAATGTTAGGGCAAATCTGACGTTCCTGGCTGAATCCATTTCAGCACTCCTGGAAGACATCACCAATTCATCGCCGCCCGCAGGAGCCTCCTCAACTTAGCACTCTAGGCGGCTGCTACAAGATTTGAGGCTAGGATGAAGCTTTCTGTCTTCCTTGGACTTGACAGAGGTCTAAGGATATTCTTTAACACGGGCTTTTGAGTCAAACAGATGTTGTCTGGAGGCTAATATTGCTACCAAATAATTTAAAAGCTCAGAAAGAGTTGTTTGTGTCTCCACCTCACTTTCTTCTGAACTAATGGTTCATCTTCCAGGCCATTGGGAAGATCAAACATGATCAAGAAAAATGCTAAGCACAACGCTGAGGTCACTGCAAGCACCTAATCAACGAAAGAAACTGCAATAGCAAGTCACTGAACTGCTTGCTGTTTCTGACCTTTCCAACATAGTGTAATTCCAGAAGTGTCCAGAAGGAGGCGATCTTGACATTTACGCCTTTGCCCACAGAGATTCCAAAAGTAGGCGGTGGTTTTCCCTGGAGAAGGGTCTCCTGTTGATGTTTCTGGCTAAGGCTTCAACCCTTCTGGGTACAGTGAGCAGATCTTCTGGCTCCTCCCAAAATGGGTCTGGTCCTCTCTTCTTAGACACTATTCTTGGTCTCCTTTTGCTAATAGATTCAGGCAAAGGCTTCCAGTTGTCCCAAGGTATCTGTCCCACCCAGTCTTCCTGTCCAACCTCCCAACCTTGGTGATCTGACATAGCACTTAACAGGCTGCCTTCCTGTGCAGTCTGGCTCTTCCTCCCCTCTGGCTCCCGAGCTTTCCTGGGTCCTCCCGTATGCACTTGGGATACAGGCTGGGAGAAACCTAGCTGTTGGGGTCCTAAGCACTCTGCTTCTGTCACCTACAGACGCTGACAGTTACCATCCCCCTCTGCCCGTCAGGGCTTTGCCCAGTGCTGAGCTAGATGCTAATAAGAGGGAGGCAGGATGCTGGGCCTTGGGACTCTTTAATCTATCCCGACACAGGGGACATCCAGGCAGCCCGCCTTATGGTGACCTAGGAGACCACAGCCTCAACAAAACGCAAACCTATTGTTTATTCACTTAGGTTTGAAACAGGGTCTGGCTGTGTAGCCTGTGCCAGCCTTGAACTCTCCAGCCTGCTTTAGCCTCCCCAGTGCTCAGACCACAGGTGGGCACCACCAGGCTAAGAGCACATGTGTTTGTGTGTGTGTGTGTGTGTGTGTGTGTGTGTGTGTGTGTGTGTGTGTGCTTGGGTGGGGCCTATGTGCACAGGGAGGTCAGAAGAGAACATCAGCAGCCTGCTCTCTCTCCACTGTATTCCTCTGAGACGAGGTCTCTCACTGACCCTGCAGCGAGACCAGTGGCCAGTGAGCTCCAGTCATCCTCCTGTCCCCACCTCCCAGAGCGCTGGGGAGCTAAAGACACATGTGTGGCTATGGCAGGTTTTTTGATGTGAGCACTGAGATCCAGACTCAGGTCTTCATGCTTACACAGCAAGTGCCGATACCTACTGAGCCATCCCCTGACCCATCTCTAGCGGGGATAGCTCGGATCCATCATTCTCCACCAATCAGTATTCCCTATGGACACCCTGGCTGTTCACTGATCTTCAGCATGGCTTTCTTAGCCAGATATCACTGTTCCTGCCTGCAGCATTAGCCTGATATGCACGTGCACACACGTACGTACGTGCACACTCCTGATATTTGGGATATGACTTCATGGGAAAGCCCTGGCAAAGGGCCAGTCACCTGGGTACACAGCTGATTCCTCCTTCTGCCCCCATCTCCTCCCAGCACCCCACACTCTAGACCCCCTTTTGGCTTCATGCAAGTCTCAGCCTTGACTGAAGTTCTGCAGTACCCTCCTGGGTTGTACAGAATCCCAGGAGATCTGGCCTCCTTGTGGCCTCCCTCCCGTGGCCTCCTATGGGCGGGAGCTGCACCCTTTGACATGTGTTTCTGACAGAGTAATGCCATCAGTAGGTCATCTGCCGCCAGCATGAACAAAGAAGGAGAAAATGAAAAGCCCCAAACCACAGAGACACACCTGATGGTTTGAGAGAAGGCGGCCTGGCGTCAGCCCACGCAATGGCCCGAGGATGTCACATGAGTCAGCCAAGGTGGGTAGTGGCTCCTATTGAATGTTGATACAAATGTCTCTTTTCCCTGAGAGCAACACAGTTAGGGACAGGACGATCAGAGCAAGAAGCAAGGGCGTGTCTCTGTCACCCACCACCCGGAAGCCATTATTGGGGACACCTTGTGGGGGCATATAAACCAGCCATATGGGCCCTTGAAAATATGTACATATACAAAATGGGCTTTACTGTACACACTAGTTTTGTAACCTGCCACAGCCTTTTCTGTGGTGCTGAGGCACAAACCTCAGCCCTCCAGTATGCTAGGTAAAGACTCAGCCACTGAGCCAAATGCCAGCCCCTGCAACCTGCCTCTAAAATTTTAAATTACCTCAACGTGTCACTCTGTAATCCAGGCTAGACTCAAATTTAGGAATCCTCCTGCCTCAGACTCACAACTATTAAGATTGCAAGGGTGAGCCACGACACCCGAGCAACCACCTTTTCTCCCCCGCTTCTCCTCCCAGGGTTCCATGCAGGCTGTGCTGGCCTCAAACTCACTCTGTAGCCAAAGATGACCTTAAACTCCTGATCCCCTGTCTGCACCTCCCAAGTGCGGGGATTATAGTCTCAAATCACCACAGCTGCTTTCTATGGTGCTGTGAGCGGAACCCCGGGGCTTGGTGCAGGTCAGGCGAGCACTTTGCCAACCGACCTGTGCCCGGTTTCAAAGGGAACAAAACAAGACAAAACCAAAGCAAAGGAATATGAAAGAGCAACAACTAAAGACCAAAAAAAACCCCACAGGTCTTACAACATGCGGTGCTTTCCAATACTGTTTTCTCCGGGTGATTAAAAAAACATTCTGGCCAGGTGGTGGTGCATGCCTTTAATCCCAGCACTTGGGAGGCAAAGGCAGGCGGATCTCTGTGAATTTGAGGCCAGCCAGATCTATAGAGTGAGTTCCAGGCCAACAAAGGCTATGCAGAGAAACCCTGTCTCAAAACAAAACCGAAAAACCCAAAACACCCAAGCCAAAACAAAAACATTCTGGGAGTTGGAGAACACCCAAAAGCAGCCCTAGCTCAGCCTGAGCTCAGCCCTAAGCGTCCACTGACACCTCACAAATGCCTGCAGCTCTATTTTCAGGGCTTCTGGTGCCATCTTCTGGTCTGTGTGGGCACCAGGCATCCACATACATCCATGCTCTCACACATACACATAAAATAAAGCAAATAATCTTTAAAAGAAAAGAAAACAATTCCGGCAGGGAGAAGGCTCAGTTGTAAAGCCATTGCCCAGCAAGTGTAAAGACACCAGGTTGGATTCCCAGGACCCACGTAAAAAAAAAATCCCAGCCTGGTTTATGAGTGGGTGCAATCAGGTGGCTCAGCGTGAAACAGCATTGGCTATGCAAACCTGGCAGCCAGAGTTTGAGCCTCAGAACTCGTGTAAAGATGGAAGGAGAGAACTGACTCCCAGAGCTGGCCTGTGATGCCTGCCCCCCATGTGTGCACACGCACACATTGCCGCACCAGTAAAAAGCCAAGTGTTTGCAATCCCGGCATTGGTCAATGGTGAGAGGAGAGGTGGAGGCGGATGGAGCCATGGAAGGTTGAGAGCCAGCTAGCACGGTTTATGTGGTGAAGTGTCAAGTCAGTGAGAGACACAGTCTAAGAAAAGGTGGAAGGCCCCTGAAGACAGATGCCCCAGGTTGTCCTCTGAGCTCTGTACTCACTATTTGCAGGCAGGCACCCTCTGCCAATAGACGGAAATAGAAGATTATTCTGGCCGCATCCACCACTCTGCCTTTAGGACCCTACCGTGCTGGGGATGCTTGTTTAGCGTGCAGAAGGCCCTGGGTTCCATTTCTAGTACTGGATGTGGGTGGGTGGGGTGGGAAAGGCTCATGATGGTTTGTGACCAGAAGTTTGAAAACCAAACCAAAAATCAGTGTCTGTGCCCCACTTCACCCCAGCGATCTCCCATCCTTTTGTCTGTGCTGGAAATTGAACCCAGGCAGGCATGAATACAAAATATGTGTTGATCATAGAGCTTTGCCGCAGCCCTGAGTCGCGACCTTTGTAGTGGGCCCAAGGTCTGTTTTATTTGATCCTAGGCATTTGCCAGCTCTGGAGCTAGGAACCCATTTGACAGGGAAGAAAGGGAAGTTGGGTTAGCCAAGCAGGCAGAGACTAAGCCGTGCAGCAGGCTCAGAGTCCCTGCACCGGAACTTCACAGAGCAGCTTCTGCCACTTTGGGGACCGTGGCAAATGTGCACCTGTTCCTTTTCAGGTGCCCCATCCCTTCAGCCAAGCCTTTGTCAGTTTATCCTCAAAGAACCAGGTGGCAGAGAGGTAGGAGCCCTCTGTGCTGAGGCTCACAGAGATGGGGGTCCTTGGCCAAGGCCCCAAGGTCTTAAAGAAGTCAAATCTAGTTTGGGTCTCTGCTGTGATCTTTAGAACTAAGTTGAGACACTGAAAGAGAAAAAACATTCTCAGTAAACATTCTCTGGCTGTCCCCATGGCCTTTTGTGGGTGCGTGTGTGTGTGTGTGTGCGCGCGCGTGTGTGTGTGCGCGTGTGTGTGTGTGCGTGCGTGTGTGTGCGTGTGATTGCTCCACGAGCGAGATACTGGGATATCGGTTCGTTCTCTGGAGACTGAGTCCTGGGTGGGGCAGGCTCCGGGGCTGCTGGAAGCTGTCTGGCGTCCCCGCCTGGGCGAGGGTCCCTGGTGAGCACGCTGCTTAGTTTCGGTCCCAGGTCCCTGCACGCTCCTTAGCCCTGCCCTGTCAACCAGAGAGGGACAGGCACCCTGCCACTCCCAGCTCTGGGCTGGGCTGGGGAGCTGGCGGGCACCTGCTTGGGCCTCTCCCGCCTCTGGTAGCACCCTCTCATTTCCCCTCTTAGTTCTCTGATTGGCCAAGAGGATCTCTAGAGGAACCTGAGGAAGCCTGAGTCAGGTTCCTGCCCTGGGGGTCCCCTCCTCTTCCTTGTGTTCCAGATTCTCTGTCTTTTTCTTCAGGGAAGTGGCTGTAGGTGACAGTCCTTGGTAACTCTGTACCACTGGGCTGGCTGTGTGCTGTTTCCCACACTGAAATCCCTACCCCAGATGAGGAGAGAAGGTCCCTGCAACCCTGTAGATAGCCCTGGTCTCTAAGCAGGAAAGGGCCTGACTCTTCCCCAGGGGGGAGGCAGAGCTGACTCAGGAGAGGGCTATAGACCCAGAAGCCAGGGTGGAGAGCCAACAGCTGGCTTTGACAGTGTGCAAAGAGACAAGTGTCCTAAGGGTGTGGCATTTTCGCCTCCACCCTCTTCCCTGCCACAGGGTGCTCTTCCTCTTTAGACAGCTCCACACTCCCTCCAGGAAGCCCTCCCAGCTTGATCCCATTGCCCTGCCTCCCCCCATCCTCTGTGGAGCTAGAGGGGAAGAGGACCCTGAGAGGAGGCAAGCAAGATGAAGATTTACTTCTAGGTCCCAGTGCTATGCTGAAGGGGTCTCAAGTCCTTGCTCACAGTTTCAGGCTCCTCCTGTGGGTAACACACACACACACATGCACACACACACACAAACACACACACACACACACACACACACACACACAAAACTCTATCATGACTTCTTAGTCCTATTTTAGATTTGAGAGGATGTTTCCAAAGTAAGTTTTGGAGGCTCCCCACCAGCATTTACCCAGCTGCGTAACAAACAACCCACCAGAGCCAAGAGAGTCCTGTGGTCACCTAGATTTGGCAGCACAGGGTCTCGGGCTCAGTGGATGCAAACCCAATTCCTATACTGCAGGCCTTCTCAGGACCTTGGATATTAAATATCCACGTCTCTCTCCCAGCACCTATAGTTCCCAAATGTACTTGACCTTATTTGTTTATTTATTTATTTAATTAATTATCTATTGAGATGATCTTGTTATTTAGCCCAGGCTAGCTTCAAACTCGGGATCCTCCATCCCCCACTTCCCAAGTGCTGGCATTTTAGACGCTCACCACAAACACCTGGCAGATTTGTTTTGTCTTTAATAGTAGCTCTCTCAAGGGGACGACGACGACGACTAGGGTGTAACTGAAAAGGCTTTGAGAAATGCTGGAATACAGAATGTTCTAGAAAGGGCAGAGCCACCCTAGTGTTGACTTTATAACAACGGAGAGCTTACTCTGTGTCAGAACTCAGCGTCTCAGAACAGTGGGTGAGATGAGTATTATTTCAGAAGATAGGGAGAGCACTTGGGTCAGAGTTCACCAAGCTGTGGATCCCGCCAAGCTGTGGATCCTGCCCTTATGGGGCTGGGCTGGGAGGGGAGTGGTCCTCTGGCTTCTTGTGTTCTCAAAGGAAAGAATTCAGTCAACGGGAGCAGAGATTGGAGTTAGGCTGTTCCTGAAAGTCAGGACAACCTGGCGGGTTCTGTCTTTTGGATTTTAAACAAGCTTCTGTGAATATTTATTTGACAGGTGCCATATTCTTGGGGTAAGGTGGTTTATATATTTCTAAGTCATGGAGGTCTAGACTTCATCCTTTAAAGGTATTACTTCCCCGGTCCTCTAGAAAAGCCTGCAAAGGGGTAAGGTGGGTGTCAAAGCCACAACGCGAATGGTGTTAGAGCCCAGTGTCCTAGTTTCTGATAAACCGGAGCAATCCAAGTGGTTTAACCACAAAAGAAAGTTCTGGCCATCAGGAGACTCAGCTGCCAAGATCCAGCTACAGCCTCTCTTGGCCACCTCATGTGTAATTCCCACTTCCCCCAGAGCTATACTCAAATTCTTATTGGCCCCATGGCATAGGTAGTACCCTTGGATTCACACTCAGGATCCTGGGACACCCACTGGGCTGGTCATGGGCTCTTTACTCACACAAAAGGAAGGCTGGGAGACATCAGTCACAACTGGGAAGGGAACCAGGGTGTGAAGGAGGCTGGTACGTTATCCTCAGAAGGTTTGGCTGGGTTCTCAGATGTAGAGTGCCAGCCAGATTTGACTACATATGGCCTCTGTTCTGCCTACAGAAAGAAGTAGGGCCTGGCTACAGCCCGGAGGATGCTGCAAAGTTCCAAGTAAAGATCAGAAAGCAGACTTGGGATTTAGGCAGATCCGAGCACAGAGCTCAGCTTGGGCTGTCTCGCAGCCAGGCAAGCCTGTGGGGACTAGGCTGGTCAACGCTGATCGGCTCTAGGCAGACGGCCTGCAAACCACAGCTGGTTTTTATCGGAACAAGATCCTGAGTTATTTCCAGGCTCTATTTGAGGACAGTACAGCCTTGTCATCTGCCAAAGCCATTTTTCTAGATATTGTCTGACACTGACTGGAACAATGAAGCTAGATCATATCGCGAGAATGGAGCCAGGAGCAGCTTCAATGAGCTGTCATTTCAGTTTCTGCCCCAGGCCCCCGAGCGGGCACATCAAGTGTACAGAAGTATAGTCTGTCAATCAGAACTCAGCAGTGGACTTGTCGCAGCTGGTCATCCAGGAAAAGTTCAGCAGTACCTGACCCGCTCATCAACCAATCAGAACCGGCAGTTTCCTAACCCTTCGGCTACTATTCAGTAAGAAGTTGTCTCTCTGACCCCTACTGTTGTCCGGCTGGGACTCAGCAGTGCTCTGATTGGGTGCAAGCTGTTCCGAAAGAATTGGGATTTGTTTTGCACTGGCCTGACACAGGTCACTCTGCATTATTGGGCGTTATTGTGTTATTATGCGTTAAAATCTGTGTGAGTGTGTGTACAAGCACCTGTATGTGTGCTTGCCATGAGTGTGTGCTTGCAGGTGGCGACCTGAAGACAAAGTCAGGTGTCATTCCCAGAAATGCCGCTCACTTTCTCTGAGATGGAATCTTTCATTGGTTGGGAACTTGCCAATTAGGCTGGACTGGTTGGTCAGCAAGTCCCAAAGGTCTTCCGTTGGGACTACAAGCACGTACCACCACAGCTGCTTCTTTCCATGTGACTTCTGGGGACTGAACTCAGGTGGCTGGAGCAGTCTTCCCGGGGCTGAAGAGAGACTGCGACAAGGGGAACCACACAAGCCACCTGAGTGCATCCTTCCCCAATCCAGAGACAACACCAAGTGGGATGTGGTAGCACCTGCTTATAACCCCTGCTTTTGAGAGACTGAGGCAGGAGGATTATGGGTTCAAAGCTAACTTAGGATACATAGAATGAATAAGAAAAATATTTGTCATGTTTATTACAAATACTATTATTTTATTATTTCATTAACAAAAATCCCATTTTATTTTGATGATAACTTCCCTCAGTAATTTTTATTACACTTTATTTATTTGTGTGTGTGCACACACACACATACGGGGGAGGGCTGTGTGAGTGCCATGATACGTGTGTGGAGGTCAGAGGACAACCTGCAGGAGTTTTGTCTACTAGGTGGGTCTTCAGGCTTGGCAGCAGGGGCCTTTGCCCATTAAGCCATCTTGCTAGTCCTCAGGCCTTCATTTGAGTAGGTTGACAAGGGAAACATAGTGTGAATTCAATAATTTCAGAATAGGAGCTATGTTATGGGAAAAAGAATTTTGTCTCTCTGAGGACGACGTTTGACCCGAGACATGAATGATGGGCGGGGAGCAGGCATGGGACATTCTGGAGGGAGGACATTCCAGAGAAAGGTCAGGACTCACACAGAAGGCACAGGGATCTAGGCACCCAGGGGCAAGGATGACCGTGGTGACAGTGCGGGGGTGGGCGGAGCAGACAGAGCTGAGGCCATGGCGGAGAAGCCGTCAGAAACTGCTGAGCAAGCAGGGCTGTCCTGAGATCAGATCTGGCATTCTTGGAATGCCACTCTGCCGTGTGCAGAAGGGCTGCACGGGGGCAAGGGTGGCCAGGACAGTAGGGCAGAAGTGGCTGGTGACATGGATGGGCAGGTAGAAGGTGGTTAAACCCAGGGAGTGTGACAGCAGCCCTCAGAGGCTACTGAGGGGCAGGCTAGGCGGCCTGAGGGGAAGGGAAGTGGCTCAGGAGGCATTTTTGGCCCATCATCTGGAAGCCCATAGGTGAAGCCACTTTGACAGGGCTGGGAAGACTGGGGGACCAGGAGGTGAAGGGGTGATGATCAGAGCTGGAATTGGTGACTGATTAGTTTTAAGACATTGGTGAGGCATCTAAGCCACTGGAGAGTGGGCGGGTGGGCAGGGAATGCCAGTCTGAGGCTGGTGGATCCCAGCAGGAGTCACCAGGTTGGGAATGGGGCCCAGGCTCTTCCTGCCTAGGGTTTCTGGACTGGGCCTTCCAGGAACAGGTTGCTGAGGTGGAAGGTGGAGGAGGGGGACTCCAGGCAGCAGTACCCAGCACACCTGGCTCTGCTTTGGCAGCCAGCTGACAGGCAGTCAGGGGGCGGGGTGAACCTGGCAGCCCTGGCTCAGTGTTTGACCCGGTTCAGCAAACAGTGAGAAGAGCAGCACCCCGTAAAGCAGCACCGCCCCCCGACTAAAGCATTTTATCTTTCACAGATGTGCACAGATGGCTTCACGCCAAGAATGTGTCCTCCGTTTTCTTCTTTTGTCCCTCCCTGGTGCCCACCCTATCCTTGGAGTCTGAGATCTCCATGCTCATACTCTCGTGGGAGTGAGAGCAGAGCCCTGCTGGGAAACCCTGAGGGGTTGTGAGGTCGGCTGACCTGGTGGTCGCAGCCTCCCACAATGCACTAGGCTTCCTACCACTAGCTCAGCACAGGCTTTGGTACAGAGTTGCTAAGATCTGAGTACCAGGGACCTCTTGCTTGCTGGTTGATCTTAGGCCTACTCTGTACCTCCTAACATTAAAATGGGGGTGAAATGGTACTAGCTGGTAGGTTTGCTGTGGACGATAAATGAAAGCCGAGAACACTACCCAGCAATCTAAGCACTCAGTAAAGGACTGTAGTTCTGTGATTTCCCGAGCTTGGTCAACACAGAGAACACAGGCCCCAGGGAGATGCTTTGTGGGTTCGAGTTCCAGTTGTCTCTCTCCATACTCAATTCCTAAGGGTCTCCGGTTTCTCATCTACAGCGGAATCCACCCTTAGCAGGTTTATGGGGTGTTGGGGGCTGTGCAGGTCACAATGTAGTCTGTTGTCATTTATCCACCAAGGTAAAGTTGGCATCAGCTGATTGATGACCATGCTTGGGCATCGTGCCCCTTCCCAGAGCTCTAATGCTTGCTCTTGCTTGCTTCTGGCTCTTGAAGACTGCTAATGCTTGCTGCGCGGTGGCTAAGTCCCTCATCCTGGCAGATGTCCCCGGCTCTGAGCCTGTGCCTGGCTGCACAATGCTCCCTAGAACCTCCTAGCATCTTAGGCTTCTTCAGGTCAACAATCAGGCTTCCTGGCTCCAGTGCCTTCCTGTCCCCCACCTCCTGCGCTTTCCAATGGCCCATGCCAGGGATTCACCCCATTCCTTCCTGAGACACCACACAGCAGCCTGCTTGCTGGCTTTGGGTCCCCCACTCTCAGCCCGCTCTCCGCACACTGCCAGATGGATCTGAGACCGA
Organism: Ondatra zibethicus; assembly: GCA_004026605.1. Lineage (NCBI taxonomy): Eukaryota > Metazoa > Chordata > Mammalia > Rodentia > Cricetidae > Ondatra > Ondatra zibethicus. Next base: position 3,113 of record PVIU01019186.1, on the reverse strand, counting down.
CAACTCCACACATGCTCCTTAACCTGACCCCATCCACTCTGGCCCAGCAGGCGTCATCCATCAGCCTTGTTTCTTGACAAGGCTGCAACCACTGTCACCTCCTGACTGTGTGCTTGGCAGCACCTCTGTGGCTAGCATCTTTATATGTCCTGCCTCCTCTCAAGGAGCCTGCCTGATTTCCCCACCTTCCAAACTTTCCATGGCTCTGTGACTCTTTCTCCCACACTGGTCTTCTGGAACCCCAGGAGTTCTTGCCTTGGTATAGCTTGACTTCACTCATCCCTAACCTTCCCTGATGAGCAAGAACTGCTCATGCGCGGGACCCTGCCCAGCCCACTGCTGCATGTCAAGACGTCAGGGGCCTGGCACCCAGGAGGTACCTGATGAAGACAGCAAATGGTAGCTGTAAAGTTTGTCTGTCTTTTCAATGTAGTTAGATGTCACCTCCCTGCCCTTCCTTGCAGCTCTGGGCTGTAATCAGCACTGTGGGGACAATGGAGCATCTCCATTGCAGCAGAGAATGGTCCTGCACGCTGTCCTTCAGCGTATGACCTGAAGTTCCCATTGAAGAGTCTAAGGATATAGTTCGGTTGGTAGGTTACCTAGCGCACATGAAGCCCAGGTTCCATCCCCAGCTCAAAATGAACATGACTGTATGCCTGTAAGCCCAGCATTGGAGAAGAAGGGGAGGGGCGGAGGCAGGAGAATCAGAAGTTCAAAGTCATTCTCAGCTACAAAGTAGGTTTGAAGCCAGCCTGGGGCGTATGAGACTGTCTCGAAAGTTCTGACTAGAAGCTGGAGGGATGGTTCAGCACCAACTGCTCTTCCGGAAGACCAGGGCTTGAGTCCCAGCGCCCACCTGGCGGCTCACAGCTTGCTGTAACTCCAGTCCCAGATCTGATGACCTAGCTCTTCTGGTCTCTGAGGGTACCAGGCGTGCGAGTGATGCATAGACATACATGTAGGCAAAACACCCATGTACTAAAATGTAAAATAAAGCTCTGGCTAAGTAAGTGCCGATGGGGCTGCAGTGCCTGGGCATGGGGGAGGCCCCTGCAGCAGATGACGATTGTTGGAAGGGAACACATACTTCATAATGGCATGGATTGAGCCTGCAGTTGCTTTGGCCAAGAATCTACAACAGAGGAGTCCCAGGCACTTCTGGTCCCACTACAGATGGAAATCCCTCTGCTTACCCCCAAAGCCTTCAGCTGTCGTGTGAAAAGATGACTCCCAGTTGGTGGAGACCATAGATAGAGAGGGACCCAGCTGATCCGGCCTCATAGCCCCCCATCAAATTGCCAGGGATGTGTGCCAATAAACCCTTCAAGTGAGCCTGTTGCTAGCCCAGTGCCACTCGGTAACCCCTGCCACCACCCATGCCAGGTAGAGTCAAAGGCCTGCCCGGTTGACCTGGCCTGTCAAACCAAGAGATGCGATAAAATACTTGTTTTAAATCAGCCTTGTCATGGGTTATTGGAATCCATGCCAACTCTTACCTACTGGGGGTGGCTGCCTGGAACGACACCTTGGGCGAGTCTCTGAAACTGTGCATGGGGGGGGTGTTCGGGGGGGAAAGATTCTGCGATCTATTAGAAATGTCTGCTATGGGCACAGATGGAAAGTTGTTTGTGCTTTTCATTTTCTGGGAAATTGTGCATAGGTGGGGCTTGTGCACACACGCCATCTTGTAAACCAGAAGACGGGAGTAGAGAGGAGTCCTAAGGGTCACAGTTTTCCCATGAGAGCTCTCAAGACTCCATGTGTGTCTCCAGAGACAAAGAGTCCCATCTGTCACGGGCCTCCATGTCCTGACTGCTTGTCGCCACCTCTCCTCCCCTTCCACCTGTGCCAGCTCAGCCCTCAGGATCAGGTTGGGCTGTGCTACTCTGGGACTGGGGACAGCTGGCACCAGGCCAGAGTCACCAGAGCCCTGGAACTGCCAGGCTTCCCCTCTGTCATGGGAGGTTAGTTCTTTGGTATCTCTCAAGGGTGGAACCACACGGACTTGCAGAGCTTAACGAAATACACGTCGTGGCTTCCAGAGCCCAGCCGTGTGCGCACCCTGTATAGGGTTCTTAAAGAACCATTACAGAGGCTTTCGGGGTGGGGGTGGGGCAGTTAGAAGCCTGGGAGGTGGGGTGGGGGGCAAGGGCTCAGACCCTGCCCCACCCTTCCTGGAGGCGTGACCTTGAACAAGTGACTTCATCCTTCTGACTATTGGTTTTGTCATCTGTCAAGTGAGCATAAATGACCCAGCCTTACGTGGAAGCTGTGAGGAGGAGCCACGGATTTTAGTGGGGGGGGCGGAGGGGAAGGAGGGGGGATCAGAACAATGCTGACCACACACTCACTAAATGCTTCTTAGCTAGGCCTGGCGGTACAGGCCTGGAATCCCATCCACTCAGAAGGCAGAGTCAGGATAGCAAATTCAAGGTCTGCCTGGGCTACTGAGTAAGTTCAAGGCTAGCCCCGGCAATTTAGTGAGACCCTATTTAAAAAACAAAGCGAAACAAAACCAAAACAGAAAAACACAGAAAGGGCCGAGGTGGGGAGTGTAGCAATGATGGGATGGCCCTCTTGCATAGGTAAGGCCCTGAGTTCCATACCCAGCACACCCTACTCCCAAAATCTTGCTGAATGAATGAATGATTGATTAGATAACCATTGACCATGCTGATCTGTATGCAGCCTCACATCTAATCCCGAGGGCCTTGATCAAATTCCTGTCCCCACAATGCCTGTCATGAACTGGTCACCTACTGTGTATTAGCTGAAAAAATATTATTTTAAATCTAACTCTTCAAGAAGTCGTTTTTAGGCTCAATACAAATGATCACAGGATACATTCCAAAGCAGGAAGACTTACTGAGGGGAGATCTGTGGCCAGCTCAGCAGACCCAGGATCAAATGGCCCCATCTTTGAACCAGGAAGTAGGACAAAGAGGCCTCTGAATACAGGGAACAGGGCACAGAGTTCCCTGACCAATAGCGACAGCTTTTTTCCTAGAGGTGCCCTCTGACCCTCATTTCTAACCCAGTCACTTTTGGTTTATAGGCAAGTACAGCAGGCCTCACATGCCAACACGCCAGCCCTCTGATGCCAGCAAGGC